>CM060950.1:419014610-419044610 GCA_030765055.1 Mantis religiosa
ACCACTCTGGAGAGACAGAGACAGAGGACAGAGTTAGAGAGAGAGATAGAGATAGAGAGAAAGAACAAAAAAGCCCTGATGTTTTACACACCATCTATACAGTATCCTTCATTACTGGTACTGGACTGGACTACTTTATGGAGGGGATTCGGCACGGAGGTCCAAATATGTCAATTGTACCTATGTCCAGTATTTGGGCAAGGATGAGGTGAGAGAGACTGAGGGCGGCCGTCCCAAGGAGTCACCATAGTGTAGAGGCAGGGTCCTTACACTTTACCGGTTGGAAACTCCCCGGCAGCCAGATCAATGGGCATCCCACCCTACTGTAGTTCGGATACAGTCCCACCACGAAATCTGGGTCTGAGACCGGAGGACCATCCTACCGGAGGAGGAAGTCTTACTAGAAGCATATCATCCTGCCATGCAACACCGAGACACCCGCTGACACTTCTACTCTGGAAGAGACTACCAGATGAGAGATGATGTGAAATGATAATGAAATGGAGGGACAGAAAATTCCGAGGAATGTAATTACCTACCCAGTATTCGCCTAGCGACCGGGAAAACCGGGAAAAATCGCATGTGTCAGGTAGTTCGGCCACGGAACCGAACCGCTGGATCTCCTGAATGCCGGCTACAGACAAACCGCCTGTGCCATCCACGCTCGGTGTTTACTGACACTACTTCCTACGAGGGCTGTTCAATAAAGAATGATCACAACCTTTTTTTTGACAACGTACCTTTACTCATCCTCATAATTTTGATGGTCCTTTTCAAAATAGTCTCCACTGAATGCGATGCACTTGTCCCAGCGTTTCTGCCAGTCTTCAAAGACATGCTGGAAACCACTTTTTGAGAGATCCTTCAAAATCGCCTCCGCAGCCTTCACCACTGCTTCTGATGATGGATTATGCCTCCCCACGAAGGCGTTTCTTCAAGTTAGGGAATACAAAAAGTCACATGGGGCTAAATCCGGACTATAGGAGGGTGAGGGATACACTTCACGTTGATTTGTTGTAAGAAATTCAGCAACAACATTGGCAATATGCAGCCGCGCATTATCGTGGTGCAGCATCCAGCCTGCTTCATGGAAATGTGGCTTTTTGCGCCTGATATGGACTTGTAATGTTTTCAGGACATCCCTGTAGTATTGTCCAGTTATTGATGTGTGTGCAGGTACAACCTGCTCATAAACCATTCATGAATATCAAAGAATGAGATAACCATAACTTTCCCAGCTAAAGCAACCACTTTGGCTTTTTTTGGGGGGTTTGATGATGAAGGAGATTACCACACTGGGCTTTGCTCTTTGCTCTCAGGATCAAAATGATGTAGCCAAGTTTCATCAGAAGTGATTACGTTTGAAAGAAACTCCGGATCTTCTTCTAACATCAACTTTAACTGTATGTTACCTCCATTGCAAGTGGTAGGCGATACTGAACATGTCTGAACTTGCCTGGTTCTCACCGGCGGGAATCAGGAGTAGCAACAATGAAACTACTATGACGTGTTTGTTTCACATTAAGCTAACAGAATATAATAAGATTGAATTTAAGTGCGAAAAATTATGATCATTCTTTATTGAACAGCCCTCGTATATAAAGTATGTTTTTTTAATTGTTCCATTTATAGCCCGCCTAAGTAGCGTAGATGGTAGCATGTCTGCCTCACGTTCAAGAGGTCCCGAGTTCGAATCTCGTCAGGTGAGTTACCTAGATAAGGTTTTTTCCGGGGTTTTCCCTTATCCTTCAAGATGAATGTCGGTAAACTCTAAGCTCCATGGACTTTGGACTCATTTCAGCATCATTTCACCCAATTCATTCACCGTCCGATATAACTTAACGTTTGGGCGGACGTACATTAAAGACGCCTTTAACTCCATATGGTCATATCGGCGGCCGTTCTCCTTTGGAACATATCGAACGTGTTAACTCGTATTCCTTGGGTTTTAATCATTAGATCAGACAAACACACACACACACTTTCGCACTCTCGTTCATACTTCCAGACTAGGGAAGATGAGGAATTATCTTGGTAGGAGAAAAATACCCAAACCCCACCGCCAGTAGTCAAATCCAGGACCCCTAGCACGGCTGGCAGGTGCTCTAATAAAGTATTGTATCCCACGGTAAAATTCGATACCAAGATTTTATTGCAAATAGACTTGTTTGGTTTCCCAAATAAAAAAGTAATTTTTGAAAAATGATCTGTGTGTGTGTGTGTGTGTGTGTGTGTGTGTGTGTGTGTGTGTGTGTGTGTGTGTTTTGTGAACGACATATGTCAAAAACGAAAAGTTTGTATATAAGTTTTAGCATTTTTCTAAGCTCACGACACAAAGATTAACAAAGAAAAACATGGAAGGGTAGAATCAAACGGAAAAGTTCAATGCCATAACCGGGATTTGAACCACGGATCTTCCGGTCTCCGTCGGTTTGCTCTTAACTACTGAGCTACCATGACCAACATGCCAGCACGACACCAAAGTGCCTAATTGACTCATGTTTTTCCCGGTAAACCACTAGGAGCTCTCACAAACACCCTATGCAGTAAGTACTTCAAGGCCGGGCTTTACAGTTCGGACCACTATTAGGTCAATTAAACCTGAGCTACCATGGCTGTTACCTTGGTAGCTCAATGGTTAAAAGCAGACTGAACGGAGACCGGAAGATCCGTAGTTTCAAATCGCGGTTATGGCATTGCATTTTTCAGTTTGACTCTACTATCCATACCTTTGGTCTATACACGGCTAGCGTGAAAGAACAATTAATTTCCAAGGAAAAATCCCCCACCCCCAAACTATCCTTTACATGGAAACATGACCTGTGTAAGTCTTGTCCATTCGGAAGGAATTTTATACACTCTTGTGTAGCTTTATACGTTAAGGAATGGACAAAAGACAAATGTGTATCTTTTTCAAATATCTGCTAGATACGTGGTAAACAAACGAATAACGAAATGAGCTGCTACTGTCTGTCAGCTGTGACAAAAGAGCAACGTTCGAGACATGGGCTGGTGTTCTGCAATAATTTCGGCAGTTCTAATTCCGACCAACACAGTTCGAGAACATTGGTTCGATCCGTACCCGAAGGCAACTTTGTGTTGCACATTCAGATCTCCCTTTGTGCGTTTTTTTTTTTCTCTGCTGCGTCTCGTCTCTTCTTAGACCACTGTAATACTTTGTATGTATTAAAAAAGCTATGAATCGCAAGAAAAGAGGAAATATAAGAACAAAGAGAAATGAAAATAGCTCGGCTGTCCAGATGTAAACCCTATATCTGGAAACTATTCCACTCTACTTTAAAAAGTTACAGCAACAAATTAAAGGAAAGAAAATGTTCATTTTTAGTAATGGAAATAAACAAAATATCTGATTTCTTTTAGGTTTTTCTTTCTATTATGTAGTTATATACATTTTTAAAATTGAAAAATTAGGAAAGCTTCACGTTAACGTTTGAGGTTCGCACACGGGAGGTCCCAAGTTCGATTTGCATCAGCCACCCATTCTAACCTTCGACTTTTCTTAGTTCCGATAGGCAAAGGTTGGGGTGATTTCTTTCCTTTCTGTTTCCTTCTCTGGTGCCGGGAAGATGGAGCGGAGGCTTGGTCAAAGGTAACAGTACTCCTGGTGTACACTAGTGGGATGCTTGGTCCACAGTTCGCTCATCACTCTCTCAGGCAACTACTTCAGTGGTCAAATCTTCGAGCCTGAAACTATTAGGGACTTCCGCGCGCCTATGTGGCCTGCAACCGGCAGTCTCCTGTAGTTCCTTCACTTCATCCCTTCCTCCTGGATGTCATAGACACAATAGATCTGTGTATGTCGTAGAAGGCTACGTTTCAGCCTCAGTTGTGCAATATATATTTATACCAGTCAATTTTTACTTTGTCACTTAGTATAGTGAATAGAAATTTTAAAAATCGATAGCAAGATTTCACGGAAATAGATGTTCCAAAGCCTCCTGAATGCAAAAAGATATCTTTTACATAATCAGTTTATTTATGTTCGGCATCTTGCAAAGACACGGCATGAGATAGTAAGAAAAATGCTAACAACACAAACAACCCTTTACTTTGAAAATGTTTCTAGATGTTATATTCTCTAACAATTATTATATCTTTAACACTACTGATGTGCTAATAAAACCATCTTCACCTCAAATATCACCAGCAATACCCCTGCAGTGCCACATGTAACAAAAGCTATCGTTAATCCCTACACATTTCATTCATTGAAAAAAATATTCTTGCATGTCTATCCTCTTTGCATCACCAGAGAGAGAGAGAGAGAGAGAGAGAGAGGAGAGAGAGAGAGAGAGAGAGAGAGAGAGAGAGAGAGAGAGAGAGAGAGAGAGGAGAGAGAGAGAGAGAGAGAGAGAGAGAGAGAGAGAGAGAGACTAAAAACTAAACTTCTCGTGTAAGAAAAGTATGCTTTTGAAAAATGTAATCAAAAACATGAATGTGCCCACCTCGATAGCGTAGATGGTGGCGTATCTGCCTTACGTTCAAGAGCTCCCGAGTTCGAATCTCGGTCAGGGTGAGTTACCTAGGTAAGGTTTCTTTCCGAGGTTTTCTCTTAGCCTGAAAGATGAATGTCTGACAACTCTAAGCTCAATGTACTCATTTAAACATTATTTCATTCACCGTCTGATATGACAACGTTGGAGGTTTTCCCTTATCCTGAAAGATAAATGTCTGGTAACTCTAAGCTCTATGTACCCTGTACTCGTTAAAACATTATTTCATTCATCGTTCGTTATGACTTAACTTTGGAGGTTTTCTCTTATGCTGAAAAATAAATGTCTGACAACTTTAAGCTCAATGCACCTTGTACTCATTTAAACATTATTTCATTCATCGTCTGATATGAAAACGTTGGGGGTTTTCCCTTATTCTTCGAGATGAATGCCTGGTAACTCTAAGCTCCATGTACTCTGGACTCATTTAAACATTATTTCGTTCATCGTTTGATATGACTTAACGTTGGAGGTTTTCCCTTATCCTGAAAGATGAATGTCCGTTACCTCTAAGCTCTATGTACCCTGTACTCATTTGAACATCATTTTTATTCATTGTCCGTTATGGCAACGTTGGAGGACGTAAATTTACAGAAAAAGAGATAACAAATATTATCTCGCAAATGGTTAATCCCACAGAAAAAGTGTATTTGGCTTAAATTTTGTGCTTTAAATATTTTGACTTTTCGATTATTCCCCTCAAAATTGAGATAAACATTTCGTTTTATGGACATCTACGACTTCAAATAAATTACCTATTTAAATTCTCCTTTAGTAACTTTCTTGAATGCTTTAATTTTAATTATGTTTACTATTTATTCAAATATATTTGACACACAGTGTTTTAATTAAAACAGTTGTTGGAGCCATTGTTAAAAAAATCAGCATTTTGGAAAATTGTTTCATGTTTGGAGGATAAATCTTCATGGACCCCTTTGGAAGATGCTGCACTTAAATATTGAGCTTGATTTTTAACGAGATTTATGTTTATGAGTTGTGCTTGCATGTGTGTTCTTTTGGACCTCACAAAAATCAAATGAGAAATAAAGAATCAATATGGACTTGGGGGTTGAATTCAAATACATGTGGAAATACGGGATAGTTGGCAACTTGATAGATTTGGTAGATATCGCGGGCGCAAGGATATCGGAAGAAGGCCAACTGGTTCTTAGACAGGACATCTGGTGCTGTACACACAATGCTTAAGTACAGAGCTATTGTCTTGCACTCCCCTCATAACTTCCTCATGATACTGGTCCATCCACTGGGAAGAAAGGTCCGTCCTAAAACCCCTTCTTGCTTTTTTCTTCCTGGAATGCGTGTCCGGCTGGACGGTCCCTCTTTCAAAAGAGAGGGTTATATTTGCATATCATGGGGGCCGCAGTGGCAAAAAAATTGGAAAAGAGAAAAAAATCGTCTCAGCCGGCTAAGAAGGGAAACGTGCAGCAACCGTATATGTCCTCATGCAAACAAACATATGCCCCATATGACACTAATCTCGAAAATCACTGGATGAATTTGTTTGAATGTTTCTTCAGGAATGTTTACTTATATAAAATATTCATGTCTGTACGAATTCTCATATAGAACGTATCCGTCAGTAGTAATATAATACTTCTGTCTCCGTTTTAAACAGATACAGCAGTAAATCCAGATCCACCTCTGTAGCGTAGATGCTAGCGTGTCTACCTCACGTTCAACAGGTTCCGAGTTCGAATCTCGGTCAGGATGAGTTATCTGCTTAAGGTTTCTTTTTTCCCGGAGTTTTCCGTTATCCTGAAAAATGGATGTCTGGTAACTCTAAGCTCTATGTGCCCTGAGCTCGTTTAAACACCTTTTCATTCATATGAATTAACATTGTAGCTTTTTTCTTTATACTGTAAGATGAATATCTTATAACTCTAAGCTCTATGTACCCTGGACTCATTTGAAAATCATTCCATTCATCATCCGATTCCTATAACTTAACCTTGGAGGTTTTCCTTGTCCTGGAAGATGAATGTCTGGTAATCCTAAGCTCTATGAACCCTGGACTCATTTGAACATAATTTCATTCATCATCCTATATGACTTAACGTTGGAGGTTTTCACTCATCCTGAAAATATGAATGTCTGGTAACTCTAAGCTCTATGAACCCTGGACTCATTTGAACATAATTTCATTCGTCATGCTATATGACTTAAAGTTGGAGGTTTTCACTCATCCTGAAAGATGAATGTCTGGTAACCCTTAGCGCTATGTACCCTGGACTCATTTGAACATAATTTCATTCGTCATGCTATATGACTTAAAGTTGGAGGTTTTCACTCATCCTGAAAGATGAATGTCTGGTAACTCTTAGCTCTATAGACTCTCATTTGAACATTATTTCATTCATCATCCGATATTACTTAACGTTGGATGTTTTCCTTGTCCTGAAAGATGAATGTCTGGTAACCCTAAGCTCTATGAATCCTGGACTCATTTGAACATAATTTCATTCATCATTTACGGGCCCAAATGACCTTGTTGTCGACGGGCCCTAAAACACTACACACTCACTCACTCACTCACTCACTAGTACATGACTTAACGTTGGAGGTTTTCCTTGTCCTGGAAGATGAATGTCTGGTAACCCTAAGCGCTATGTACCCTGGACTCATTTGAACATAATTTCATTCATCATGCTATATGACTTAACGTTGGAGGTTTTCACTCATCCTGAAAAGATGAATGTCAGGTAACCCTTAGCGCTATGTACCCTGGACTCATTTGAACATAATTTCATTCATCATGCTATATAACTTAATGTTGGAGGTTTTCACTCATCCTGAAAAGATGAATGTCTGGTAACCCTAAGCGCTATGTACCCTGGACTCATTTGAACATAATTTCATTCATCATGCTATATAACTTAATGTTGGAGGTTTTCACTCATCCTGAAAAGATGAATGTCTGGTAACCCTAAGCTCTATGAACCCTAGACTCATTTGAACATAATTTCATTCATCATGCTATATGACTTAACGTTGGAGGTTTTCACTCATCCTGAAAAGATGAATGTCAGGAAACCCTAAGCTCTATGAACCCTGGACTCTATAGACCCTCATTTGAACATTATTTCATTCACCATCCGATATTACTTAACGTTGGAGGACGTAAATATATATATTGTGACTTCGTAGGTTCCTAGAATTAAAAGGCCGAGTTGTAGATATTCCAAATGTTCTTTATTTGCGTAGAAATACACTGTTCAATTCTCACGTAACAACATTACGTCACATACACACAACAATCTACCAAGGTCGATGACAATAACAAATAGCGTTCTGATCAGCTCTCGTTACAACACTCTCAGCTGTTTACTGCTTCGACTCACTTTTGGCGAGTCGTCGCCATTTTAAATACCTCATTGATAAATTCGAGACTGTTCTGTAATAATCACGAGATATTTCTGGAATAAACAAGACCTTAAACGTTCTATCACCTTCCAGAAGCGTAACTTAATCTATGCCGGCAAGTCCTTTATCACAGATATCTTTATTTGCCGGCCCCTTGTATACACAAGCCGGGCCTCTCACCAAGGCGGCCCGGGTTCGATCCCAGGCGAGCGCAAAGTGAGATTTGTGGTGGACAACACGGCGCTGGGGCGGGTTTTCTCCGGGACCTCCGGTTTCCCCCGCCATCTCATTCCACCGGTGCTCCATCTTCATCTCATGTATCATCAGTGTCATCGCCTGCGGTGCCATATGTAGTAAAAGCGGGCGTTAAACACTACACATACATACAAGCCGGGCTATCATAGATAACGGCTTCGCGACAGTATATAGATGCATTCATATTGAAATGAAAAGTAATTTTATTAAAGTTGAATTGAGAGCGTACGTAGACATTTTTTCTAAATGTGGTTATGAACATTTGCAGAAAACAGATGGTGAAAAGCCTACAAAAAATTGAACAAATTTTATTGTTTATTTTCTATAAATTACACTTTCTTCACGTACTCACTGCTGGGATGATTTGTGTTGAGTTATAAAACACGCCCTAACATTACCGTAACTGCAGCTTGGAAACAAAATACAACCGAAATAAAAATTAATTGTCAAGTGTGCCAACTGTATATCACTAAGGAGCCAAAACAGTAAGCGCAGTGGCTAAAGAAACAAAGGAGGTAGTAAAAAAGCAGAAGAAACAGTTGCAAGAAACATCGTGCTACAAAAAGAGGGTGAGAAATTCAAGGAACTCTCTCTCTCTCTCTCTCTCTCTCTCTCTCTCTCTCTCTCTCTCTCTCTCTCTCTCTCTCTCTCTCTCTCTCTCTCTCTCTCTCTCTCTCTCTCTCTCTCTCTCTCTCTGCTACGGCACTAGTGGTCCATAAGCAATATATACCACCGCAATGTCCATTAAAACCATAACAGAGAACAAAATGGTTTCTCGTGATAAATGTTTAGCACTTATCCTGAATCTCCAGCTACAGAAAGTTCCAAAGGCAACAGACGCAACCTACAACTTGTTACTAATGTAATATGTATTATGGAAACAGCCTCTGAAGTCTTCATTTTGAATGACTTTTGAGTAACTTGTAAATCTTACTACCCTGAAAGATGTAATATCATTACCTAATTTATGTCAAATACAGTTTTTTCTTTTTGTGGAATTAACCATTTCCGAGTTATTATTTGCTGTTGATTTGAGTATTCTAATGTTTTTATCATACATTTTTATCCGAGTGGAGTGATTCAGGCGGTTTCATTTGTGACCAGCATCCAGGTGGTCCGGGTTAGATTGCCCTGGCCGACCTACCTCTTCCATGGGTTTTTTGGAGGTTTTCCGGATCGTCAGGCGAATACCGGGTAGATTAATTATATCTCCCGAATTTCCTTTCTTCTCCATTATCATTTCATGTCACCTCTCATCTGGTGGTCTCTTTCAGAGTAGAAGTGTCGGCGGGTATTTTGGTGTTACATGGCAGGATGACATTCTCCTACGGTTTCCGGTCTCCGGGCCGACCTGGTGGGCCATTTCCGGACCACTGTGGGTGAGATGCCGGTTGTGCTGTCCTGCCGGGGAGTTTCCTACTGGTAAAGTGTACGGAACCTGCCCTCTGCGAGTTGTGGCTCCTTGGGTCGGCCACCCTCTGTCTCCTCTCGCCTCATCCTTCCTCCCGGGGATGCCCTACTTGAGGCATAGGTACAATAGATCAATACTGGTCGCAATGCCGAATCCCCTCCTGCCCGCCTTGGTAGCGTGGTGGCAGCGTGTCTGCCTCACGTTCAAGAGGTCCCGAGTTCGAATAGCGGAGAGTGTGTGTATTGATAGCTGGGCATTTATCAGAAAACAACAAGCAGTAGTAGAAGATATACTTTCATAGGTTATCCGGAAGAGCTGCCAACATCTGAATGAGAAACACTGCAACAGATTGAGAAAAGGACGGATAGAATTACTATGAGGCAAGGGGAGACTATAGAGAGCTACAGTAATTCAACATGGATTGTCATTTCCTCCTATCCATAGGCCGCGCCGTGGCTCAGTGGTTAGACCGCTTGGCTCTCACCAAAGCGGCCCGGGTTCGATCCCAGGCGACCGCAAAGTGAGATTTGTGGTGGACAACACGGCGCTGGGGTGGGTTTTCTCCGGAACCTCCGGTTTCCCCCGCCATCTCATTCCACCAGTGCTCCATCTTCATCTCATGTACCATCAGTGTCACCGCCTGCGGTGCCTTATGTAGTAAAAGCGGGCGTTAAACACTACACACACCTCCTATCCAATAAGGTGGAACAGTTTTTTTCACAGTTTTCAGTGAAGAAGTTGTATCAAAGGAAAGTGGTACACCCTGGCGTTAGAATGTTGTATCTAAAATGTGAAGTACCTGGGTTACTTGGATAAGATATAGTGGCTGGAGTACCACGAAGAGTTAAGGATCCAAAGTTTAGGTTTTGGATGTGGACTTTTCAAGAAATGCAGCAACAGTTACCAAATGGATACTGAAATAGTAATTTTGGAGTGTGATCCTCTCTCAGACAACACATCCTCTCACAATGAAATACAGTTCTTCACCAGATATGTTCCAACAAACACAAACGGTGATTTGGACAGTGATGTTACAGTTCTGGATGATTATTGCGATGTGACAATCAAAACAAAAGTTAAATTACGGACTCCTAATTCAGCAATAGAAAGTGAATGTTTTACCAAAGATCTCATAAAGCAAATTAAGTCTGAAACTGATACGTGTGCTATAGATATCAGAACAGAAATTCGGAAACAGACTTAAGTTCACGAAACAAAATAGAATTGTTGCATATATTTCTGCAGCTAACATCAACAAATCCAGCAGTTTTCATGTAATGAATAACATAGTACAAATAAGTGAACCTTGGTAGCTGGGAAAGAATTCTCTATCTGCATTTGAGAAATATGAAAGAAAATTGTTTAATTTCGACATTACCTTTGGAAAAAAAAGATGGTTCATACGTCACTGGATAAACGCCATGCCACTCTCAGGATGACACTGAAAAGTTTTAGAAAATCAAACGACGATTAGTTTATATTCTTGTTTTTCAAAACATTCCGCTTTACTATCAGTATATTTTTACGTTTGATGGAACCAATAGTTAAGACAATAACGCCAAGTCTCTTCAGAAACCAGTTTAATGTTCCATTGCTTCTTATGATACAATGAATGTGTAAATGTGTTACGTAAATTTATCGAGATTAACAAAAATTAAAAATGTTGAAGAGTGAGTAGAGAAACTCATTGGAATGCAAGGTTCGAGACTTTAGATTAGATTAGATTGATTTGCGTTCGCGTTCACTAGGTTCACTTGTAGCCAGTAAAGGCTTGTGAATATAAAGTATAAAGTTTAATAGAATATATATGTACAAAAGTTAACATAAGACACATATTATAGTATACAGACAATATGAACAACATTATGGAAAACAAAGCAGAGATGATTATATATGATACAAAATGAAACACTTTTTAAATCAGCTTTCACTTGGCTTATGCCAGTCCGTCTCAACGTTTTTGCAATGGATACCATTCATTGTTATTTCTTAAATACATATACATTAAAAATAAACTTTCAACATGCATCAACGTTTTATTGGTAATGATTTGTCATTGGAACAGTTAGATACTACTTACAGAGCTACAGAAGCATTATCGGGGTAATTTGTCATTCAGATAATCTTGTACAGAATAAAAAGATTTTGAGCGAAGGTACTCTCTAATAGCATTTTTAAAAGCACCGAAATTATCAATTTTTTCTTTAAGAACATTAGGAAGTGCGCCAAATATTTTGATAGTTTCATAATGCACACCTTTCTGGAAGCAAAAAACTTTAGCACTGGGATAATGGATATTATACTTTTGTCTAGTGTTTATTCTGTGAATTACATTATTTGTTGCAGATAAGGCACGATTGCATACACAGAATTTTAATGAAACTTTTCGATAAAACTCACCCACACTGATTCTTCTATACAGTGGGGACTGTTAAGGATGATTTTAATTCAAGAATAAACTATCTACTCCAGGCGAGAATGGAATCCCAAATGGTTTGAGCACAATGAGGTATCGTTTCTGTGTTTTAACAGCATGAATAAAGATTGGCGAAGTAGGCGCTTATTTAGAAGTACAATGAACCGTAATGAGATTACAGGTGATGTGGTAAGCGCATGCGCATTACAGAGAAGAACCTGTAGGTGGTAATTACTATAACCGGCAACTTAGCTCCTGAAAACATCAGCTACTTTTTTTCCCTTACTTTTTTCACTTCTCGCTGGACCTCTAATTCTTGAACAGCCATCCGATCTTTAACGCGATACAATCTGTCTCTTCGTGCTTGCAAAATACTATACAGGATGATTCATTACACCCAAATAACCCTTCAGTGAAAAATCCATTTTCTGGGATGGTCCAAGCTCCGAGATTGTAACATAAATTAATACTTCTATTTCGTTGACAGGGATAACGTAATTTGCAAACTAGGAAGGAACATTTCAGAAATATAAATAGACTGATAAGTCAGCAGTTGCATATCATTTTTTGGTCATTTAACCATGAAATAAATCCAGAAGTTAAATTATTAAAACAACTGAATGGACCGATAGATTTAATGTTTTGGGAGAAATTATTTATTTTGAAAAATAAAAATTGGTGATGAATTTTGAGATACCGCTAATAGATTCGGTCAGTAACTTTGTTTTGCCACAATAGATGGCAGCACAATAGCGAACTATCCGTCAACTAGCGGAAGTAACTAAAAGATTAATCAGTCTACTGGCTGAGGATGTGATGGAAACATCGCGAAACTGGTCGATATGTAAAGATAAGTGAAGTGAGTTAGCAAGTTGGTAGTTTATTTATAATACGCGGGTTGTTCAATAAAGCAAAGTCAATTTTTTTTTTTGACAACGTACCTTTACTCATCCTCATAATTTTGATGCTCCTTCTCAAAATAGTCTCCCCTGAATGCGATGCACCTGTCCCAGCGTTTCTGCTAGTCTTCAAAGACATGCTGGAAACCATTTTTGAGAGATCCTTCAAAATCACCCCCGCAGCCTTCACCAATGCTTATGATGATGGATAATTCCTCCCACGAAGGCGTTTTTTTTTCAAATTAGAGAATAGAAAAGAGTCACATGGGGCTGAATCCGGACTATAGGGAGGGTGAGGGATGCACTTCACTTTGATTTTTGCAAGATATTCAGCAACAACATTGGCAATATGTGTCCGCGCATTATCGTGGTCCAGCAACCAGTCTGCTTCACGGAAATGTGGTCTTTTGCGCCTGCTATGGACTTGCAATCTTTTCAGGACATCCCTGTAGTATTGTCCAGTTACTGATGTGTGTGCAGGTACAACATGCTGATAAACCATTCCATGAATATCAAAGAATGAGATGACCACAACTTTCCCAGCAGAAGCAACCACTTTTGTATTTTTGGGGGCTTGGTGGTGAAGGAGATTTCCACACTGAGCTTTGCTGTTAGCTCTCAGGATCAAAATGATGTAGCCAAGTTCCATCAGCAGTGATTACGTTTGAAAGAAACTCCGGATCTTCCTCTAACATCAACTTTAACAGCATTTTACCTCCATTGCAGCGGTAGGCGATACTGAACATGTCTGAACCTACCTGGTTCTCACAGGCGGGAACCAGGAGTACCAACAATGAAACTATTACGGCGTGTTTGTTTCACATTAAGCTAACAGAATATAATAAGAGTGAATTTTAGTGCGAAAAATTATGACCGTAAAAATTATGATCATTCTTTATTGAACAGTCCTCGTAATTTAGGAAGTTGAAAGTTCGCATAGCTTCATAAAAACATGTTTTCCCTACCCATTAAGGTTTATTTGTATGTATTTACTACCAACTATTCCTATGAAACCTTATTGGTTTCTCTGCTATGTAGACAGTAGATTTAGTAAAATGTGTATGAGCGCATTCGCCTGTGTGTGTGTGAACAAATAACTTCAAAACGAAAAGTTTGTTAAATACCAAACTTTTTATTTAAGTATGCCACACAATGTTTTAAAGAAAATCCTTCCCCCAAAACTTCCTTTATATGGATTTTTTTTTTCGGGATTTTTACTGTCCCAAAAATAGCTCTAACGACTTTTATTAAACGACTCCATGACTACTGCAAGTTTCGGAGGGGAGGGGCTTTAACGCTTAAAACAATAACATCTTTTCTGCCTGTACCCCTGATGGAGCGTCCACGAGAGGTAAAGAGTGGCCGGATTGAGGACAGAAATGATAGCAGAGGGCAGGGTCCTTAACAACTACAGGCGGAAGCTCTCCGGTGGTGGGTTGCAGAGCACCTGTAGACTTACGCATTCCCTAGGGGATCGGAATGTAGACCTTACCCGATACGGAGGATGAGCATTTAGAGGGAGTAAATTCCTGGTCAGGGCGGCGCCGTGGCTGAGTGGTTAGACCGCTTGGCTCTCACCAAAACGGCCAGGGTTTGATCCCAAGTGACCGCAAAGTGAGATTTTTGGTGGACAACACGGTGCTGGGCGGGTTTTCTTAGGGTTCTCCGGTTTCTCCCGCCAGCATTGCACCAATTGCTACATCATCACCTTTCCTATAATTCATCTCGCCCTCATACGTTATCCACTTCTCTCAGTTTCACACCAGACATTGGGCTGATCACCCATCCTGGTTTTCTATCGGACGCAAAGCTTCGGTTCCTTAGGCTCGACCTCGAATATCCTTACAACACTGTAAGTGGTAATGCTACCAGGGATAAGGTAAAGAATAAGAAGAAAGAGAAGAAGAAATTCCTGGCCATGCACGTCCAAACTTCGAGTCCTGAGGTAGCGAACCAGGATGAAAGGTGAAATAAAATGAGATGTGAGGTAAAATAGAGGGAAAATAAATTCGTACACGTAATTATCTCTCCCAGTATTTGCCTAGCGATGAGGAAACCCCCGAAAAAGTGCACGAGTCAGGAAAATCGGCCATGGGAATCGAACCCGGACCTCCCGAATGCAGGCCACAGACGAAATCACCTGAGGCATCCCGCTCACTCCTTACTGACTGCGAGAAACAATTGAAAAGTGGCAGCATTTTAGAAATGAGAGAGAGAAAAAAAAAAAAAAAGGAAATTAAAACAATTCAAGCAAAGTGTAATAGAAATTTGAGCCACGAAAAGTTATTTGAAATAAATTATCCATTTTAACTGGATCTATATTTTGTATTAAATTTGTCTAATTTCTTATGGTTTATCAGTTATAAAATATCCCCTAGGACTTTATAGGTTATTTCCACAATATTTAAAATATAGTGGATTTGCTATGTAAAATATGTAATGGTGTTCGAACCGAAATCCTCAGAAATTGTTGACGAAATAAAAAGTAACAAAGCACTTTTCATGTGAAGCGCAGTGTTTGTTGTGGGATTTTGTTGTTGTTGTTGTTGTTTTTTTGTTATGCATCTTTGAAAGGTGCTGAACTTAGACACCAAATTTGGTATTCAAACAGCTTTTCGTTAACTTATGCTGTTAAAATACGTGCATGCCACCTCGCGTGGGGAGTTTTATAAAATATCTTCTTTTTGACTCAAGGGACCTGAACCGAACGTGTGTAAATACTTGCTGTAAAATCTGCCAATAGAATTTGTGGGTGGAAAACTTCTCAAACTCCTGTATATACCTACTTTATTTATTTTTAAGTTACGTCCTCCAACGTTAAGTGATATCAGACTATGAATGAAATAATGTTTAAATGAGTCCAGGATACATAGAGCTTAACAACATTCATCTTTCAGGATAAGGTAAAACCTACAACATTAAATAATATCGGACGATTAATGAAATGATGTTCAAATGAGTCCAGGATACATAGAGTTTAACAACATTCATCTTTCAGGATAAGGTAAAACCTACAACATTAAGTAATATCGGACGATGAATGAAATGATGTTCAAATGAGTCCAGAATACATAGAGCTTAGAGTTACCATTCATCTTTCAGGATAAGGGAAATCCTTTAACGTTAAGTCATATCGGACGATTAATGAAATGATGTTCAAATGAGTCCAGAATACATGGAGCTTAGAGTTACCAGACATTCATTTTTTGGATAAGGGAAAACCTCTAGCGTAAAGTCATATCGGATGATGAATGAAATTATGTTCAAATGAGTCCAGGATACATACAGTTTAGAGTTACCATACATTTGTCTTTCAGGATAAGGTAAAACCTACAACATTAAGTAATATCGGACGATGAATGAAATGATGTTTAAATGAGTCCACAATACATAGAGCTTAGAGTTACCTGACATTAATTTTTTTGGATATGAGTCCATGGTATATAGTTACCCGGCGTTCGTCTCTCAGGATAAGGATAAACCCCAGAAAAATCTTATCTAGATAGTCGTTCTGACCTCTTGAACGTGAGGCCGACACGCTACCGCCTTCGCTACGGAGTCGCGGGTTGTTAGGCATCTTAGTTAAATGTAGGTCACAATGAACGAGGTGCCCCTCTTCCCTGGTATGGGTAAGCGGTAAAGAAAATAATAATTTTGGAGTAATATAACGTGAAAAGTGCTCACTTATTGTGAGTCTTGATGTTACCAATTCAGCACTATTCTAATAGAATTGTGCTGGCCAGATAATAGAGATGCTGTATTGGCACGTTAGTGTGTGACACATTTTGGAAATGTGCGTGCGTGAGTCAGAAAATGTCTCAGTTCCATTTTGAAGTGCAGAGAAGCCAGAAACGACCCCTTCCCAACATACGCGTCGAGACGGGCTGGTCGATATAGTGCAGGTCATGGCGGCGCGCGGGGAACACAGCATTTTGGTATAGGTCATGATTCTCCCCTCTCTTTACGCCAGCGTGTTTTGCTCAATCTGGCGATCATCAGGCATCGGACGCCTAGACGCCATATTTTGGACTCTGAAGAGTGCGTGATGTTTCTAAACAACTCTGTATCCTGTTGGTTTTGATGCGACAGGAAGCTCTCACTACTGCAAATTACCTTTTACATCGAAAAGTTTTAGTCCTTTTATTTTGCTTAAAAAAAGATTATGAGCAGCGATGGTTCGATACCAGTTTTTCTCGTGCTCGATACACGATATTTTCCACGATACCGGTACTTCGATACCCGATACCATCATTTCCACTTATAGTTTCAATACAAAATAAATGTTGGGAGGACTGTGTAATGACAATAAAATTAATTAGGTGCACATATTTAATGAGATAAAATTTAAAACCATCAGTGTACTTATTTTAAACTCTACATTGGATATTTAAATTCTAAATAGTCCACTTGTAATAAATACGTAAAATATGAAGGCATTAACAGTAAAGCAAACAAATATATACACATATAATAATTTGTAACTTAAAATTTCATTTATCTTATAAGAAATGATGATAATGTTCTTATATACTGTACGGGATCGCGATTTCATGTAAAACTTTAACACATCCTCAGCTGGCTGAGGAACTGTCTCTCCCTCTCTCCCTCCCTCCCTCCCTCCCTCCCTCTCTCTCTACACATATACATATTAGAAAAAAATGGAAGTGATTCAGCGCTCCAAAGATTATTACAAACCAACTCTCAGGAATTTTCTACAACTAAAAATTTTAATGGACTATCTCTGTGATCTGGTGCTTAGCATATTAGCTTACAAGACGACGGGAATTTTTACTTATACATTTACTTAGTTTTTTTATTTCCCATTCTCCCTAGAGTTTGGAAGCATAAGCGAGAGTGTAAATGTGTATGTGTGCAAATGTAGTATTTATAAAGAAAACCTAATGTAAACAAACTCAAAATTGCACAAATCATAAACAAGTTTCACCAATGCTGATGAATAATTTTCCAAAGAAAAATCCGTTATTATCATATTAGATATGTTCCAAATTTATTCAATATTTTTGTTTGTAATTTTACGTCCTCCAATGTTGTCATATCGGACGATGAATGGAATGGGTGAAATGATGCTCAAATGAGCCCAGGGCCCTTCGAGCTTAGAGTCACCCGACATTCGTCTTTCAGGATAAGGAAAACCCCCGGAAAAAACCTTATACAGGTAACTCACCCTGACCGAGATTCGAACCTTGGACCTCTTGAACGTGAGGCAGACACGCTACCACCATGCTACCGAGGCGGGCTATTTATTCAATAACATTTATGTATAATTTAGAATGCGACACGGTGTGCTTGTGATTGATTTTATGGAACAGGGATGCACAATAAATTCTGTCCAGTACGTCAGAACTCTCAGAAAGGTGAAAGCACGTCTTCGTTGAGTTTGCCCAACAAAAGCTATGGTGGATGTTCTTCTTTTGCATGACAATGCAAGACCACACACCAGCCGTTACAACACTGCAGAAATTGAGAAATTGGGATGGCAAGTCTTACCTCACCCTCCATACAGCCCTGACCTGGTCCCATCAGACTTCCATCTGTTCGGGCCACTAAAGGAAGCTCATCGTGGGATTCATTTTGAAGATGAGGAGGCTGTGAAAACGTCCGTGCGTCAAAGGCTTAGGAAGCAAGACCGTGTGTTTTACCACACTGGAATACATGGCCTAGTTAAAAGGTGGACCAAAACTGTGGAAATGGACGGAGATTATATTGAATAGTGACAAATTAATCTTCAATGTTGTAGTTTTCAAGCTATGTAAATTGGATTCAATTTTCTTGGCAATTAAAAGAGAAAAAAAAATAGGAGGCATTACTTTTTGACCCATCCTCGTACATGGTAATTCAACTAACTTTCTGAAGCGTGATCAGTTAGTGTAAGTAGGCGATTGCCGTAGTATAGGTAGGTAAAGAACATGATTCCCTCTTTTTTCTTCTTGTTACAATATTCAATCACGTTATACATGATTTCACGCGCCTGCCGATGTATGACACGTCGCTTACCAGAAGACATGATTACATCTGAACAGAGTGTACATATATTGGATTCGCTGTGTATGTGCGATAAGCTCACGTAACATTCTCTGTTGTTCGCATATTTTCCGGTACGCCTACAGGCATTACCGTGCAGTATAAATTGAAATCTACAAATAAACAAAATCAAATATTATTGTTCACAATCTGTCACTTGTTATCTGCTTTATTTTTTTTATCTTTATATATTTTATTTATTTATTTTTAAGTACTTTTTGCATGAATGAGGAGCTGACCCATCGCAGAGTCGCCTTCTGGGGGAGGGGGGCTGCCATACTCCGATTTCGGAGTATCTTTCTGCTATATCGCTTGAGGCCAATCACCCCAATTTTATGTTGGGGTTATTATTCCCTTAGTTGTTGACAATCTAAGGTAACAGGGTTGTTGGTCCGCTGGAGATTTATTGCTAGAATTAGAATTCATTGCTGGAAAATAAGCATAGTACGTTTTAATTATATTACGGTACACACAGCAAACATTTTATAACTTTATTGTTAAAAGAACAACTTTATAAGGTTCATATATATGACTATTCAAAACCATCTCAAAATAAAAGGAATTAACATTAGAAATGGATTATTAGCGACGCTCTACTGTTTCATACTAGTACGACTATTTCTTTTGTTGTCATTTACGTCCTTCAACGTTAAGTCATATGGGAGGATGAATAAAATAGGTGAAGTGATGCTCAAATGAGTCCGGGGTACGTGGAGCTTAGAGCTATCCGACATTCGTCTTTCAGGATAAGGGAAGACCCCGGAAAAATCTCATCCAGATAACTCATCCCAACCGAGATTCGAACTCGGGACCTCATGAACGTGAGGCAGACACGCGACCATCTACGCTACCGTGGCAGACTTTTGTAATAGTAGCAGCACTGCATGTCACAAACTCACTTGTAGAACAATTTTTATTGTCGCATCAGAAACGCAGTCACTAAATCACTGATTCTTGACTCACTCGCTTATAATAGCTGTCAGAATTTTCAACAGAAAATTCTAGAAAGTTGTGGAGGCGGGGCAAGGGGAATCCCCATAAAATTCGGTTTGATTGTCATTAGTGCATCTGGTTAACGAAGATTGCTTTGAATGGATACCATCAAGTAGATGAAACAGAGAGTGATCTCCAGGAACTTGAAGGGATGTAACTATGGAAAGGCTACAGGAGAGAGAATTAAGATAAGAAAAAACCGCTGACATTAGAGGGCTGGTTAGTACGAAGGGTTGTCATTGCCCTCTCTGAGAAGATGTTAGACACTGCCACGCGTCTCTGTGTCCTGCCTACCTGTGATGCTTCCTTCATCCCTCCAAACTGCACGAGGTATTCCCCTTCTTTGTAAGCTCACTAACAAAAGAACAACGGATAATTGGGACAGAATACATTTTGGCAATACAAAAAGATGTTTAGTTTAATGTGTATTTGGCTCTCAGAAAATGTAAGCTCTGTAAAAGTGATTATAACAATAATAATGCATTATGATACGTGACACTCACGTGACTTTCTCTACTCGGTCTTGTAAAACTATTCAATAAACACTTTATTTTATAGCAACTTCTTCTTGATTAAGATTTGTAGGATACGATAGGGTTTACGGTGGGGACTGGGTACGTCAACCAGTTTGGTACTTTGCACCTATGCCCCAAATAAGGCATCCCTGGGAGGAAGGATGAGATGAGACAGAGTGCGGCTGACCCAAGGAGTCATGAGAGTACAGAGGGCAGGGTCCCTACTATTGACCAGCTGGAAACTCCCCGGCAGACCAGGTCAACCGGCATCCCTCCCAACCGCGGCTCGAAACAGCCCACGAGATCGGCTGGCCCGTAGCTCAGTCGGTAGAGCACCTGCCTGCCGCGCTAGGTGTCTCGGGTTCGATTCCCGGCAGTGAGAGTGGGGTTTTTTCTCCGACCATGATTATTCCTCATTTTGCCGGCCCTTGTAGCCATGGTCGCTAAAGCGTATGTCTCTAATGTTCCGCAGCATAGGGGGTCGAGGGTTCGAGTCCTGCCTTGGGCATGGGTGTTTACGTGTATAGTGAATGTTTGTGAAATTAGGAAAATAGATAAGTACATAAACGGAAATAGTGAAAAATCGGTTAAATAAGAAAATGATATATATATATATATATATTAGTACAGTTTAAGCTTAAGCGCAGAGGTTCTACTCCCATCAGTCCTGGACCCGTAGGACCAAGGACCCAGGCCTCCTCCTACCCGGGAGCGATGGATAACTCCGGGGCTCTGAGTTCGTCCCGCCGGAGAAGAAAGAGTTTACCTGGAGCATATCATCGTGCCATGCGGCGCCGGGACTCCAGCCGGCACGATGACGTGAAATGACAATGGACATGAAATGGACGGACAGGAAATTCGGGGAATGTAATTACCTTACCTAGCATTTGCCTAGCGACCCGGGAAAACCGCCGAAAAACCCCATGGGTTAGGTAGGTCGGCCACGGGAATCGAATCCAGGCCTCCCGAATGTGGGCGACAAACGAAACCGCCTGAGCTATCCCGTTCGGTAAGATAAAAAATTATAGAAATATTTGCATTACGTATCTTCTTATAGATACAATGGGAATAGGGAAAGACAAATTTTTCAAGTGCTGGTCACTATGTAATAGCTGTATATGATCAGAATAAAACAAAAATGAATGATTTGGGAAGAGACTAATAATAAGACATATTTAGGAAATGGTTAACTTCACACACACACACACACACACACACACACACACACACACACACACACACACACACACACACACACACACACACACACATACACACACAGTAGATAATTTTCTGAAAATGCGGTTCTTTTTTAATTCAGGAAGTCTCAAAATATGAAATCTCGGTTGGTATATAATTTTTGGGTGAAATAGGAGTGCAATACTTCCTGTATATGTAGTAGAGAACATATAAATAATAATAATAGTAATTAGAGGATGATGACCTTTGTCATCACTCTCCCGGTTTCGAATCTCCGTTCGCTCCCTTTGGTGTTTTTGTATAAAGTCGTATTCTACCGCAAATTGAGTTAGAATGTAATGAAACAGGCAGGCAGCGTATTGAATCACAGACGTTATATTCTCACGGCATGTTTTGTTCCGTACGTGCCAAGTAAAAACTCGCCATGACTCATTAACCTGTCATGTTCTTCCGCTGCCGTTTTTATCCACCTGGGCAAGATTATTCCAAGAAGTATTGGGCAAAGCAAACTCCCCTTCACAAGTACATACCTACTTACACAACGAAACGAAATTATCATAAATGCAATAGACAGTTTGAAATGTGCACTAATATACATACACATAATCATTTATTCATTTACCAGTTAAAATAGATTTAAACATGACGAAATATCATATATCTGCCGCATAGCTTACCTACGCCCGCCTCGGTAGCGTAGATGGTAGAGTATCTGCCTCATGTTCAAGAGGTCCCGAGTTGGAATCTCGGTTACGGTGAGTTATATGGATAAGATTTTTGCGGGGTTTTCCCTTAGAATGACGATAACTCTAAGCTCCATGGACTCGGATTCATTTGAGCATCATTTCACCCATTTCTTTCATCGTCCGATATGACTTAACATTGGAGGACGTAAATAAAAATAAATAAATAAATAAATAATACCTTGATAGATAGACTCAACATGAAAAATTTAATGCCATGGCCGGGATTTGAACCACGGATGTCCTGGTTTCCGTCCAGCTGCTCCAACCCATTGAGCTACCATGGCCAACGTGCCGTCCCGACATTAACTGGGCGAAATGATTAGAACGGTAGAACTCCTGCCGGGGAGTTTCCAACTGGTCAATGGTAGAGACCCTGCCCTCTGCACTGTCGTGAATTCTTGGGACGGTCACCCACTGTCTCCTCTGGCCTCATCCTTCCTCCCGGGGATGCACCACTTGGGGCATAGGTACAACAGATCAAGTCTAGTCGAAGTTCCAATCATATCCTATGCTATAGGTAATTTTAATTAAAAAGTTAGAACCATTTTTAGGAATGTAAAAAATACGGAATATTTTTCAAGTAAAGGATAACTTGGCTTGGGGGATTTTCTTGAACGTCATTTTCATGCCTGAATTTCAGAGGATACTCAACTTATATGACAGCAGGTTTGGTAGGTACATACATATTAATTTTTGCCCCCCCCCCTTGGTAGCGTAGATGGTAGCATGCCTGCCTCACGTTCAAAAAGGTCCCGAGTTTGAATCTCGGTCAGGGTGAGTTACCTGGATAAGGTTTTTTGTCGGTGTTTTCCCATATCCTGGAAGTCGAATGTCGGGTAGCTCTGAGCTACATGGACCCTGGGCTCATTTGAGCATCATTTCACTCATTTCATTCAACGTCCGATATGACTTAACGTTGGAGAACGTAATTGCAATAAATAAATAAATTCATTTTAGTTTTTGAATCATGCGTTTTGGAGACACAGGTACATTCATACGCAGACATACAGAGCTTTTTTTTTTTTTTTTAAAAAAACATACGTTTTGTTAATTCAGGGGTCCTCGAAACAATATATTTAAGGAGACATCTGAACATCGAATTGAGTGGAAAGCGTCTGCATAGGAGATACCTACTTATTGGTAGTAAAAATAAAATGTAGAAAATATCCGAGTAGTGCATTGTAAACATATGAAAAAAAAAAAAAAAAACCTTAGATAACAAACATTTATTTGTAGTGTTTTTGGGTGTGTGAGTTTTCATTGTATCTTCCAACATAAGGTTTCCTTTATTTGTAAGGGTTTTTGTGAAAGATTTTATTTAAAATTGCACATCAAATCACTCGTTTCCTTGCAACTTCTGATCATGCAAAGAGCGAGATTTCAAAGCTAGCTTTTTGGCATTCATGCAAACGTTGAAGTAGATATTGAAACAAGCTTTTGTTTGTTGAGTGCACAGAAAAAGTCATCTTAACGTAATATATCCAATATTTAATGTATATTTGCCAATATGTGCATTTATATATGTATACACACATTTTTAATTTGAAACAACTAATATCCGGAGCTGGAATTGAACCCACAGACCCTATCCACGAAGCACTAGGGCGATATGCCTTAACGTGCATATGGTATAACTATGCCTTAGGTATCTTACCACTGCCAAGTATATACATATATGAAACTCTTGTACATATGAAAGCAAGCCTAAGTTTATTCAAAACAAATTCTGAAATTCATATACACAACACTAGAACAAAGAATAATTTATTTGTGAAGTCACACAAAACAAAGATGTATGAAAATAGTTTCACATATGCTGGCTTACATCTTTACAATAAGCTACCTGAATCTATAAAAAAGATTGAATCACAACATCAATTTAAGAAATTGTTATTAAACTTCCTTAGAGCCAATAGCTTCTACAGCGTGGATGAATTTTTAAATTTGTAAATATTTAGTTAGCTACCTTAATTATAAATATTGTACTTAGTTTTTGATTTGACGTGTCCTATAACATGTACATGTTTTAATGGATGAATCAATAAATCAAATCAAATCAAACGGTTGTCACGAGCCCGGTTGCATAAAAATCGCTAACTGCAGTTCATTTATAATTGAAGATCAAAATTGAACTAAGTTTACGAAGCCGCGTGGGTTGTAAAATGCTGATGTTAGATCAGATGAACGCCGTTCAGTACTGATCCGAGATCACAAAAACAAATGCGACAACATCGCCAAACATGCTGCAACTTTCGTGTTGTATCGAAAGGATTCGAGAATTATCGGAACTATTCGACTCTGTTTAATTCAAGTGCACAGAGTAGCCAATCTAGACATAACAAAAACTAAGTAAATCTTTCGCTTTATGGTTATTTGTCCTAGAAATAATGTTGTTTTAAATAAACAGTATAAGAATTTACTCTATATTGAAACAGTATTTATCAAAAGTTAATCATTTCGCTTACTTTATCTCCATTATATGCCCAATGTACATCTTTTTCATTTTCGTCTGTTTATAATACTGTGATTTGGAAAATATAAACAAGAAATGGAAGTTCAAGCAAAAGAGAAGATGCGTTCCGCTAACTTTAAATATCGCATAACCCTTCTTATTTCACGCTTTTCCATAGACATGCTGATGAAAAGAGGTCTTAAGGGTATGTATGACTGAAATTTCATGAAAATCGTGAAAACAACGACTTTTTTTATTTTAATTTTATAAAATAATTTAGACATTCCCGAATGTGAAAAATGCATAATTTGCCTCCGGACGCCATTTTTAAATGCTTATTTAAATGTCGGTGGCCTTTAAACTCTGTCAGAGTCACGCCCTCTTTTGCCTACATCCACATTGTTTGTCTGTTTTCCGTTCTTAAATTTTCAATTCAAGAAAAGAAAAATAAGGCTTTCAGACAAAATAGTTCCTAAAATGTTGCCAATATATCAGAGGCTGGCTTCTACAACATTACTAGAGAGGTGCAAAACAGGAAAAACACAGAATGCCAATGAATCTTTGCATCATGTCATATGGAATAAGTGCCCAGAGGAAGTTTCCATATCAAAACAAAAATTGGATCTTGCTGTTATTAAAAGCATCAGTGGGTTTAACATGGGTAGTCTTAAGTCATTGGAGCTGCAGCAAAATATCAGAGGTGAAAGTGTAGTAGACTCAGCAAGGAAAACTTCAGTGCAGCGAGATCAGACTCGTATCCTGCAAAGCAGGAAGCGAAGTTGTGCAGAAGAAAAGCAACATCTAAAGAAGATAAAGGTGGAAAAAGCAGCAACAGAGGAGAGGAAAAAGAAATCTGAGGGTCCAACCTATCAGCCTGGTGGATTTTAATGTGAGCTATGCAATCAAATCTTTAATCGCTGTTTTCTCAATGTTCATATTTTCAGCATTTTTCTTCCTGCAAAATGCTCCTTGCGATGCAGTTTTTGTACTACATTCATGAAATTTCGTACACAGGTTTAGAATATCATGAGGAATGGAAATTGCCCTAGGTTTTATTGTGAAATGTATATAAGCATATATTTTTAATTTTCAAACACAAAACTTACAGTTTTTTACACAAAAAAAGAATATTTGTAAATTAAAAAATTTTTGTGACCTAAACTAAAGGAGACACAGAAAAACCCAGAGCAATTTCAAAAAGTATGTGTATTATGAACATAGGGTTAAAATATTAGACCAAAATTCAAAATATTTTGTCGCAAGGGACTTTTTTAGTGACGTAACAAAAAACATACATAATTTATCATAATTTCTAAACTGCTGCAGAAAAATGGTTTAAATTTAGGTTGTAACATGTTTACATTATACTACACCTATGGTGTAAATTTGAAAAAGCTAGCATTATTAGTTCAGAATTTGAAAATTTCAGTCATACATACCCTTAAAGCTGCAATCTTCCTTGTAATTTTGTGTATTGTTCTAAACGCAGTCCCTTTATTTATATTAAATGTATCCCCAATCACCATTTGGAAGCTTTCAGTTGCATAGAACCGTAATGTGAGCAGGATTATAAATATTGGATTGAGTGCATAGTTCCTCAGGGTTTGTGTTCTTAACTGTGCATGTAGCCTATGCTCCAGTTCTTCAACTACATGCTTTGATAGTCAAAATCTCATTTTGAATTTTCTGTCATTTAGTTCTGAGATGGGATTTCCTCTGTGTTGGAAAACACAAGGAGACCTTTTAAATTGAAAGTTCTAATCATTAAAGATATCAGAGTAATCTGAATTCTAAAAATAATAAAAATGTATAGGTTATGACCACAAACAATGCATATTTAACATACATTTATGAAATAAAGAGGCCGATTATTTATACAAGTAACCACAAAAATGCTAAATTTACTATTTATTTAAAGCTGCACTACTTATTTCTTCTCAGAAACTATTGTGTAAATTTTGCAGTTCTGCTGATCTAAGTTCAATCAAGTTAACTGGAGAAAATTCACCAGTTAGGTTTGATCTTAGATCAATGTTTATTCAACCAAAATTCTAAGTTTAGCCTGACTGAAGATCATTTTCATATGCTTGAACTTAGATTATCTTTTATGCAAACTGGGCCACGGAGGTTCAGATCTTAACGAGATTATGTAAAAATATTGATAACATCGAAAGGAAATTCTCAATTAAGTAACAAAAACGTGTTCTTATTTTCGTTATAATGTTATCTTTTGTGTGCTTTTAGCATCAGCGAAGCGCACCTTCTTTTCGTTTCTCTGTATCCATAGCAACGTCACGTATAGCCATATTCGCGGTCTGTAATAACAGTGCTTGGGAAATAAATGAAACCATTTTATTTGTAGAAAGAAACCAACAAAATATACAGAATTAAATAATTTCAGACTTGCCTTGCGCTTCAAAGCTGCCGCATGAGTATCTAAACCCCAGTTTAAAAATCGACATGAGTACAGCCAACTCGTCAATGAACCTCACCCCCCCTCCCTCTTTAAAAAGTTTTTGTTATTAGGGAGGGGAAGCGTTGTGGGGTAGGAAGCATGCGCAGAACTTTACTGCGTCTCCTTTCTTACTCGTCCCCCCTAGTAAACCCCAGCAATTAAATGCAAGGAATTGTCTCTCTCTCTCTCTGTCTCTCTCTCTCTCTACACATACACACATTAAAAAAATGGAAGTGATTCAGCTCTCCAAAGATTATTACAAACTGACTTTCAGGAATTTTCTACAACTATAAATTTTAATGGACTATCTCTGTAATTTGGTGCTTAGCATATTAGCTTACAAGAGGTTGGGAATTTTGTACTTATACATTTACTTATTTTTTTTATTTCCCATTCTCCCTAGAGTTTTGAAGCATAAGCGAGAGTGTAAATGTGTGTGTGTGTGTGTGTGTGTGTGTGTGTGTGTGTGTGTGTGCAAATGTATTTATAAAGAAAACCTAATGTAAACAAACTCAAAATTACACAAATAATGGCCGCGCCATGGCTCAGTGGTTGGACCGCTTGACGGCCCGGGTTCGATCCCAGGCGACCAAAAAGTGAGATTTGTGGTGGACAACACGGCGCTGGGGCGGGTTTTCTCCGGGATCTCCGGTTTCCCCCGCCATCTCATTCCACCGGTGCTCCATGTTCAGCTCATGTATCATCAGTGTCACCGCCTGCGGTGCCGTATGCAGTAAACGCGGGCGTTAAACACTACACACATACACAAATAATAAACAAGTTTCACCAATGCTGATGAATAATTTTCCAAAGAAACAACTGTTATTATTGTATTAGATATTGAAAGCGCTATATAAGTGTGTCAAAATGAATATTCCAAATTTATTCAATTTTGTCGTTGTAATTTTACGTCCTACAACGCTGTCTCATCGTAAGATGAATGGAATGGGTGAAATGATGCTCAAATGAGCCCAGGGTCCTTAGAGCTTAGAGTTACCCGATGTTCGTCTTTCAGGATAAGGGAAAACCTCGGAAAAAACCTTATCCAGATAAGTCACCGTGACCGAGATTCGAACTCGGGACCTCTTGAACGTGAGGCAACCACGCTACCATCTACGCTACCGAGGCGGGCTGCTTATTCAATAACATTTATGTATAATTTAGATTGCGACACTCATCCGTCCTCTTACGATATCCTTACACCTCGTCACCAGTGCAATCAACAATTCTTTCTCCATCGATGAGAAATTTGTCTCACGGCTTTTGTTTACGATTTTGTTCACTCTCCATTTTTTTTAGCTCTGCGCAGAAGAAAATGAAAACAAAAGCTCATCGTAGTACGTTCAGAAAATAATATGACTCATCCAGAGCCTTCTATAGTTTTAATATTCACAAGTTTCTTGGCGTTAGCATGTGTTTGTTAACATTTTCAGAAAACAGGTTGGTGAAATGTAAGACATTTAACAGTAGTGTTAATGCTGTGACAATTGTTACGTTACATTTGTTAACGTCGATTTTAACATCTGTTGGTGAAATCGGGCATTAATGTATCAAGATAACGATATGAAATTTCAAGGCCATGAAATAGAGCGACCCGTTTTTAAAACAGAACTATCAGTTGGGTTTTGTGTATCTCTCTTGTAGCTATAATGAAATGTCTAAACTATTTTTCTGAAAGTTTATCTCAATCAGCATGGAAATGAAATTGAATTTTTATTTATGGAATACTTTAAAACTGCTGTTGTTTTCAGCGTGCTGTTATTGTTCTTGAAAGACCGCTTAATTTTGCTCAGAGGCCTCTTTATCAAACTTGAGGTTCACTTACATGCCACAAGTCTACGACACGCGACTACCGGTTTTATTTCCCTTCTGAATGAAGTCATACTAAGGATTTTTACGCCCTAGATGACAGAGGATGACGATCAAAATCAAATATAAAAAATGTGTGACATGTTGGATTTACATGACTTTCTCTACTCATTCTGGTACAAATTATTGTAACAAATGCTTAGTTTTCTTTCTATGTTTGTTAAGATAAACACTTTTGAAACAGTTTTATTATATATTTCTTTTTAGATAGAATGCGAATAGAGTATACAGTAGTCTTAACCGACATAAAAATCTTTTAAGAGCTAACTTCTGTGTGTTGGCTCAGAAATTTCATTCTCCTCCACGACAAATGCGAAAAATGTGAATAACTACTTTCTATTTAAGAAAGGTAAAATTCCATGAAAACTCATAAGCAAGGAATATCTTGCAAACGGTTAATTATGCACAAAAAGAATGTATTTGACATTCACAGTCGTGTGCTTTAAAGAAACCTACACTTTTCTCTCTTTTTTTTTTTTAGCAATATTTTGTTTATCTCTTACGCTTTGCCAGTAGAGATAAAATTA
Organism: Mantis religiosa; assembly: GCA_030765055.1. Taxonomy (NCBI): domain Eukaryota; kingdom Metazoa; phylum Arthropoda; class Insecta; order Mantodea; family Mantidae; genus Mantis; species Mantis religiosa. Next base: position 419,044,286 of record CM060950.1, read on the forward strand.
ATTAGACTGAAGAGCAGCTTCTAGGTTATTTCTAGAAAATTCAAAATATAGATTTGATTTTCCATGAAAATATGTTTAAAATATGATAATTTATATAAACTTGTTACAGCCATCTTTGAGAAATTCAACATTTTCTAAACCTTTTCCATGTGAATGTTAGCTTATAGTAGGAGGACTTTTTTGAAAATCTTCGAGTCGCATCTGTGAAAGATAATAATGATGATTAATAGTAATAATAAAAATGCTGTGGTAAAATCCAACGCCAAGATTGCTACCGGTTCATCAGGTGTGCGCTCACATTCAATAATGGTATCTCGCAACGTTC
>CM060950.1:419049610-419094610 GCA_030765055.1 Mantis religiosa
AGTAGTTTTCGAGAAAGTCCAGGTTTTCCAAATATTTTACCATATAAGTTCTAGTTTAGGATAGGAGGATTATTTTTGAAAATGTTTGTTATATCCTTGGAAGATGTTGAATCTAAATACAAAGTTTGATATTTAACCTATTTGTTACTTATAAAATGCACACACACATGATAGTGAGACCTCTTTTAATGTTCTTTTTTGGGGAGGGAGACTTAAATATATTATATATATTTATAAAATATATTACCGTTAAGGCAAGGCTACACTTAAAATTCGCCGAAAATGTTGAAAATCATGGAATTTCCTTTTTTTGGCATTTTTGGTAGCTTAGGATTTGTATTAATAGATGGCGTGCTATTTTTACCATTGGCACCATTTTAGGCCATCACGTGACAATTCAAAGAGACCTTTAATAATCATTACTTTAAAGTAAATTTTCTGAGAAGCTTTTTTCTAACACTTTTCAGTATATGAAATGCCTCACGCGTCAAATTTTTACATTTAACTTAGTGAAACTTACAGGATAGGTCCATAATATGTAAATAAGAAATTTGACATTCCCCCTTTTTGTTAATGCTCATATTTTGAAAATTATATGCTGTTAAGAAATAAAAAAGTTAATATTTTCAAAATTTTGAGAACACTTCGAAAATATTTTAAACGAATGCTACAAGAACATTCCAAAAAATAAGAATGTGGGTCTTTTAAAATTGCTTTGTACTAGCCAAAAACAAAAATTCAGCTCAAAAGGTCAAAATTTTTGACACGTAGTACATTTTTAATTTTTACAATATTTTCACAAAAATAATTAATACTTAATGAACTATTTGGTGTATAAACATGAAAAATTGCATGCAAGTTTAAAATGATGAACTAATTACACTAGGGAACACGTTTTCTGTACCCGAAACAAAATAGGCTAATTCTTATGCAAAATGACTCGCTGATTCCAAAAATGCCTCTGAAAATGCTGTATCACATAACGTTTTTGAGATATTCTTATTCTTTTATATAAAATTACAAAAATGAGGCATGATACCAACTCATATTGACTTAATTTAAAATAATAGCCATTGACTCTTCTAAATACAGCTTAAAGGCAGTGTTGCTTCATAATGGCAATTTACTACCTTCAATACCTTTATTTCATGCCATAGGAATGAGGGAGACATACGATTCCATGTCCATCACTTTAGATGCTATTAGCTATCAAAACCATGGCTGGGAAATTTGTAATGACCTCAAGGTAGTTGCATTCCTAACGGGACTGCAGGGAGGTTTCACAAAATATTGCTGTTTTTTGTGCTTATGGGACATTAGGGCAATTGACAAGCATTTTATAGTGAAAGAATGGGGGAAAAGGGAAGACTATACCCCTGGAGCAAGCAGTGTTAAGTATGTGCCTCTGGTAGACCCAAACAAAGTTCTTCTCCCCCCACTTCACATAAAGCTCGGGTTAATAAAGAATTTTGTTAAAGGTTTGGACAAACGTGGAAGTGCATTTGAGTATTTAAGAAGTATATTTCCCAAAATAAGTGAATCTAAATTGAAGGAAGGTATATTTGTCGGTCCTCAAATAAGACTACTTCTTAAAGACAGTGTTTTTGAACCAAAGCTTAAACGTGTTGAACTGGCAGCATGGAAATCATTTTAATCAGTGGTGGAAGGCTTCCTGGGCAATAACAAAGAAGAAAATTATGAAAATTTAGTCTCAGAACTATTAAGGAGCTACAAAGAAATGGGTTGCCGTATGTCACTTAAAATCCACTTTTTGCACTCTCACCTTGATAGTTTCCCTACAAACCTAGGAGCTGTAGTAAGTGATAAGCAAGGTGAGCGTTTTCACCAGGACATTTCTGAGATGGAAAGACGTTACTAGGATCGCTGGGATTCAGCCATGTTCGGAGACTATTGTTGGTTCCTCAAAAGGGAGAGTCAATACAAAAAAAAATCAACAGTGAAACACTTCTGAGATAATTCTGGTATTGGTTTTCATTATTATCTTGTGTTTATTTTAATAATAATTAATAATAATTATTATTATTTTCAATGTTAGTTGGCAACAAAATACCTATTATTTTCAATTAATCAAATATGAGTTATCACATCACATTTCTGTAAGTTTTCATAAAAAATTATGAATACCTAAAAAACGTTACGTGATACAGCATTTTGAGGGGCATTTTTGGAATCAGCAGATCAGTTTACATAAGAATTTGCCTTTTTTGTTTCGGGTATATAAAAATAATTTTTTTTTTCTTGTTCCTCAGTGTTATGTGACTAAATTTTCATAATGACAGATTTATTATTACAGAAGTTGGTATTTTCAGTGTGGCCTTGCCTTAAAATGTTTTTATCAAGTTTTGAGTACGTGGTAAAAAAAGTAAAAAACATTTGTTGAAAAGAAACTTAGCCATCAGTTTTCAATCAACAACTAAGAGTGCCCCCCCCCCAAAAAAAAACTCAATCGAGAGGTTGCCAACAAATAATCGATAAATTCAAAGCCAGGCGACCATAGTCAAGTTTTCGATCAAATAACAACAGATTTTAATATGGTTGCTGAGGCAGAGAATGTCATAGTAGAAATCATCATTATGGTATACATATAGTGTTATCGCAAAATGTATCTATATATCCTTTAATTTGGGATTTTTACCGGATGCCTTCTCCAACCCACAAAACCTTTTCCCCGAGACATATGGTTACCTTATACCCCAAGAACGGTGCTCCTGGTGTAAGCAAATGCACGTGCCACCGTCACGAAATTTTCAGTAAATGAAAATACTTCGTTGCTGCACAGTATGTGTTATTACTCATCCTGGACTTAAAATAAGAAATGCAACGAATAATGATAGAATTTTAATGACCATTGTGTTATCTTCCCTTCCTATTAGGAAGGTTATTAAATTCACATTAGAAGCAACTTATATGTCGGCAATATGTAGACAGGTTCAAATGAAATCACCACTTTGGAATCCCAGATTGGTGTCGCCATGTTACTCGACAATTAACACACATTCCTTCAATCATTCTCGAATTATCACAGTTTGTTTAACATTTATGATAGTATGTATTTGTTTAATAACCAGTTCTGGTGCAGCAATAGGTAGAACTGCCAACAATCCCAGTTTCTTGAGCTGCCGAAAATAAACAGATGCTCAGCTGCTGAGGGGGCAAGAGTGGAATTTCCAAATTTTATTCATGAAAGGTCAACCACGGAGGGATAAATTATTAAATTATTGATGATTCGTATTTATTACACATCGGCTTCACTTATGTACATTCAATCCACTCAACCAATACATAAAAGATGTACACTAAGCCATCAATAATAGTAAAATTTTAACAACTGCAGAACAAAAAACTATCAAACCGGACAACCCTACCCTCGCAACATTATATGGATTGCCTAAAATACACAAACCCAACATACCCATGAGACCCATTGTAAATAATGTTAACACTCCTACTTACCTTATAGCAAAATGGCTATCCAAAAAATTTCATTCCTTTCCACAATTCAATACTCTGAGCATAAAAGACTCTTTAGACCTGGTAGAAAAAATTCAAAATCTTAAAATAAACCCTCAAAACACTTTAGTATCCTTTGATGTCCACTCCCTCTTCCCTAGCATCCCAATAGACAAACTTTTGATTCAGCTTAAGAAATGGCTAACTTCTATTAACCTAGATGCCAATATAATAGAATATTTGGCAATGACTGAAATATGTATACACCAAAATTATTTTATTTTCGATGGAAAGTATTACAAACAAATTTCAGGACTGGCTATGGGAAGCCCGCTATCACCATTTTGGCTAATTTATACATGAGCTTTTTCGAAACACATATAACTAAAGCCTTTCCTCATATTTTTAAAACATGGCACAAATACCTAGACGTATCTTTGCAATAGTACACTACAAACAGATAGATGATGCTTTGAAACTACACAACCTTCAAGAACCCAGCATAAAATTCACAGTAGACATTGAAGAGGACTGTACTATACCTTTTTTGGAACTTAAAATCACAAAAAGCAATGAAAAACTAGAATTTGGTATTCATAGAAAAGCAACACACACAGATAATTACATCAAAGCAAATAGTTTGAACCCAATTCCACACAAACATGCCACCATTAACAGTCTCACACACAGATTAGTAAACCCATCCCGCAGCCAGCAAGAATATCTAAAAGAATACCATCAAATCTCAAAAACTGCTGTTAAAAATGAATATGGAGAAAGCCTTGTAGATAAAAAAATAAAATCATTCAAGCTTCAAAAAAGATTAAAACAGATCACAGCTCTTTCACCAGTAAAACAAGAAATTAGATTTGCTAAATTCACTTACCACCCCTGAACCACAAAAAAGTTCCAAAAATATTCAAGAAATACAATATAACATTGGCACGAAAAAACAATTACAACATTAAAAACCTACTTAACAGTAATAATACTGATAAGATAAAACCAGAATAAAAGTCAGGCATTTACAATATTAAGTGTAAAAACTGTGAAAAAAATTAACATAGGAAGGACAAAAAGAAACATAGGCACTAGAAAGAATAACCATTTTAGGTACTTAAGATACAAAAATATTGATAAGTCCGCAATAGCAGCTCATTTCTGGTCTGAAAATTATGAAATTGAAGACAGCACCAAATTACTAAAATACGTACAAAAACATAGTGAACTCGTCATATGGGAGAGAATATACATAGAAAAATATAAAAACCAACTAATGAACTTTGAATCCCGCAAGAAGACAACTCCACATTTAACTGCATAAAAATTCAACAGATGGCAGCAGCAACTCCAGAACTTCCCACATCACTGGATCAAGCTTTAGTCGCATTAGAGCCGACGATGCGAACGATGGTTCGCGAAACATGTCAAATAAAAATAAAAAATTAAAAGTATGCAAGTGCAGCCGATGTGTAATAAATATGACTCATCTATAATTTAATAATTATTTCGCTTTACTGTGGTATCCAAATATATTTAAATTTCGAGGGATACATTGTTTATGTTAGGAGCCATTCTCGGGCCAGGTAGATTATAGGTCCAGGTGATGGTCATAATCAGACCCACTTGAATGAGTCAGTTCGTGTCACGTTTCGCACACTGAAAGGCGCCAAGTCTCTTGCAGTTTTTGTCGCCTTGTCCACAAACCGCAACATTTGAGTCACCCAGCGAAATGTGACTAATACCATGAACTTATTAAACGCACAACGGTGAAATTTTCACAATCACGTTCTCTCATCTCCACAAAAATGTATACAGCTATCAGGCGCTAGAATATTTCCCATCGTTTATGTCAAATAGAGTTTACGTTAATTTTTGTAAATGTTTCCTAGAAATGGTTTGAAGTGAAAAATGTGGAAATAACGTTCAACTATTTGTATCACAAGTCAACTGATGTCAGTGATGATTAGGGAGCGGATTTATAGGCACTAAAAATGTGTAAAATAGACAGGCAAAAAGGCACTAAAATGAGAAAAATAGGCACTTAAGTAGGCACTAAAAATCTGCTAACTAAACACTTAGAAATACACAATTTTACTAAAATGGCTCCTAAAATGCAGTATAAATGCGCTATAACAAAATAACAATCATCGCAACATATGCTACAACAAATTCGCTAAACACATAGTACTATTTTTCGGTTCCCTAGACAAAATAGTTCTACATTTATTCCAAATTCCATAAATGCCTCCACAGCAAGTTAAAATAACAGATATTGTCGTATAATTAAAAAACATATAAATCCACTTCTATAAGTAAGAACCGTAATGTGCAGAAATGTGTGGAGTAATTAACTATGTCAAAAAACAAACACATGGTTTGGAGGGGGGGGGGGAGATTAGGGATAAAAATTTAAATATCTGAAGCTTTTGTGAGATTTGTTTCAAATTTATACCATTTATTCTTTTGATCAATCCAGAATAGAATAATATCAAGTTTCAACTTTCTAGGTACGATACAATAGTTTCTGAGGAATTAACAGTTTATGTGTGAATTACAGGCGATTTTCAAAATGTCCCACATATTGTAATTTTAAAAATTAATGTTTGGGGTATAAGTTTCTGCCATCATTTAAACCTGTTAATGACCTGTACTTATGTGAAATATTTGTCTTCGCCATATCAACGAAGGGAAAAGATAATCATACCTATTTAACAATTTTTATTTTCCTGAGCGTTTTCACTAAGAAGTAAGCATTATAATCCTTTTCAATACAAATAACAAAAACAATTCAAATGTAAATGGGTACACTTAATATGCAGTTGCCCTTACAGGCATGTTTAGAATTTCATACAGACTAATAGAGAACTGCGTCCTGTGGAACATTTTGAAGTTAGGAAAATGCAGAAAATATGGAATCTGAAAAATTTTAGGTTCAAATTACGTAATAGCAGCTACAATACAGGTGTAGGGTTATTTAAATAGGCATGTGACTTTTCTGTACTGCCTCTAGAAAAAAAAACTTTATATTATTGAAGTATGTCTATATTAATTTTAAGATAAAAAAAAACTAAATTTTGGATTGTTGTAAGTTTTGGGCCAATTTGCACAGATGTGTCTCCTTAATAAATCCCTTTTTGTATATCCAATGTGCAGCAGTAAGAAATTTCTCTTCACGTTGAAACCAACAAATGCAAAAGCTGTTGTCACAAATTATAAGCAGAAGAAATTGGCTAAAAAGACAGTTTTAGGCACTAATAAGCAGAATAGGCATAAACGTATGAAATAGGCATTTATAGACACTATAAAACTAAGAAATTGGGCTAATAATTGTATGAAACGTGCTTATAACTTAAAAGCCTACGTTTCTGAACAAAGGAATAAAATAGGCAAACAGGGAAAAATCCGCCCCCTAGTAATGATAGTTTTAATGAGGTTAGCTTGTACATTTGCCCAAATAGTTCTCACTTTCTGGCTTATCCGAAATTAAAAGGGTAGCTAACTCGAATGACAATTTAAAGAATTTGATTTACCTGCCCCCTTGGTTAATAAAATTATTGTACAGTTATCTAGATGAATTTCATGGGGAATTCTTCGCTATACACATCATAATTGTAATTTCATACAGCCTGGCTATTGTTAATTACTGATGAAAAATCCCCCTGATGTTCACACAAAAGGACGTGAAACATCCGCGGAACGTCCAACTTCCTCAACCTTCCCCCGCCAAAAAAAAAAAAAAAAAAAAAAAAAATCCGAAAATACTGCATAGCTTATTAGTATAAGTTGTCGAGTAACTGGTTAGATGACATTGCAAATCTCTGGTCCCCTAGATGTTTAATAACTTGATACAAAACCTTATATATACAAAGCTGATGAATATTGTGACTTTGTGGGTACGTGAGATTAAAAGTCAAGTTTGCAGAAATTCAAAATGCTCTTTATTTCCGTAGAAAGACACTGTTTGTACACCCCTTTGCAGCAAGCTGACGTAACATAAACCAAACACGGTCACTCGTCACTTCTGCACACGTAAATAAACAAAAGAGTTCACTTTCAAATCACAGCTGCACGCGCACAATTATCAGTTCCGATTACGGCTATCCTGACAACTAACCTCGGGTTCTTCTTATACCTCTACCAATTGTTCTAGAAATTAATCGAATGTTCTGAAACAAACAAGAAAGCGAACATTCCAGTCAGCTATCTGTCTCTTTCTTTATCTGTTTCGGCAAGCTTTTTATCTTCGCAGTGCACCTTCTGTCTCTTTGCGCTCGCCGGCAGCACCCATCGCAACAATGAGTTCGCGACAATATGTAGATTTCGCCCTCCCAGGCCGCAAAAAATATGAAAAGAAAAACCCACAGAGAAAAATAATCTTCCCTGTAGTGTAATAAAATAATATATTATGTGTTTCAAATGGGAAGGTGTTTGTCCTTGAGCGCTACTAGGTGAGCAACCAATCGGAGTACTGCGGTGTTGTCGTATTGCATTCCCGCTAAGTGGTGTGTGAGGAGCGCCAACCTAATCAATCTCTAATAAATACTATTCGCGTTAAACAAAAATTCAGATTTTGCAAAAACTGATCCATGAGGAAGGAGAGAGTAATGTATTTAACATAACCGTAAAATCCCCATATTTTGGCTCAAATAGTTTTCCTAATACAAATAAATAGATACCATTATATTATAACAATGCATTACGACGTAAGCACTGTAATGGATATCATTATTGGTTGGAATGTATGCGTGAACGTTTATTTGAAACTACCCAGAACTGAAACGTAAACATTTGACATAACGTGGTAAAAGAAATATTTACTTTGATTAAGCCAAAGTGTTTGTTAAATTCGATGAGAGAAAACGATACACTTCTTGCTAGTTTGGCAGAACGTGTCTGGTCACATTATATCTTTGTTTATGAATGGTTCGTAATCTCTACTAAAGAGAGTTCAAAACAGCATTATTCAGTTATTCTTCCACGAAAAAGTGCATCAGCTGAATCAATGAGACGCGATCCAACCCCCCCCCCTCCCCCTCATACTACTGCTAGGGCAATCTAATAGAGTTAATGTGGGCTCAAATTATGTTGCAAACAAAAATAATATTTTTAAACTGACTGACATTGAATGACTTATTCACGAAGAAATTGACAAGGAACACAACTGAGACATCAGATAAACTACAAGAATATGACTTTTGGAAAGAAATAGCACGTAACGAGATTTTGGAACCTATCATCATAAATTTGCAGTACTCAGACGTTGAAGACAATGACAATGACGAATTATCTCTTAACATAAGTAACATCCATAGCTATACGGATGCACCGCTGGCATTTTTGTTGGATTAGAAAAATAAGTAATTCATTAACTTTAAACTAAATATTTAAAACATTTCCGTAATATACAAATATTCATGTTGCAATTGTGATTTCAACAACTGCATTATTATAAAACTTTGGAAAATTCAGTTTGCGTTCCCTTACGTCTAGCGCCACGAACACTCGCAAGTGTGCGAGAGAGAGAGAGAGAGAGAGAGAGAGAGAGAGAGAGAGAGAGAGAGAGAGAGAGAGAGAGAGAGGGAAATATAAAAAGAGTGGGGATAACGAGGTGGCAACGGTGAAGGCTCTAATGCATCTGATTCGCTACAGGCGAGAACTCTTCCCATTTGAAACATATAATAGTTTCATTGATGTCAAATATTTGCAATTTTCTTTCATTATAAAACTATTTAGCATTTTGAGTTAATATAGTTGATTTGTCTCATTTTATATGAATATTCTCTGGAGTAAACACAACTACTCCGTGGCTTTTTGAATTGTTTGTAATCTTTTAATCGTTTATGAAACAAAATTGGGTGTTTTGTAACTTCATGTCCTTTAGAAAGACTTGGGCTTTCCAAGGGTGAAATAATTATGAAAATTATTGAGTGGCTTTACAAGTATTTTTGGAAAAAATTCTATATGTACTTCCGCAAGAGTTTGCACACCTTTTATTTGTCTTTAAACAGCATAGGATCTAAAAGATATATTATTGACTTTTGCATAATTGGTGCACACCGTAAACATAGACCACAGAAAATACACATCTCGTTCAAACATTCAAACCATAGAGCCAATTTTTGGGAAATGACCATCTTGGCAAAATGCAACACTTACTGGGAGCGGAGAATTAAGGAGGCTTTGCTATAATCGTGATGATGGATTTCAGTTCAGCTCCTCTTGGAAACCAGCCTTAGAAAATGGAAATCCGTCGAATTAAGAAGCAAAGATCAATACAGCTTGATAATCAAGTTAAGTAGTTACGTTTCTTTAACACAATTTTCTATACTCACGCCATCTCCTGATCTGGCATTTAATTTACTGAAAACAGTCTTTTGTTCAGTAATGCGAATTTTGATAGCGTTTTGTCTTTGTTTATAGTTGTGTTATATCCAGTATTTCATTTTGTGGTTATAACATTTATAAATATCTTGATGATGGGAGAGATGTACACTGCCGAAACGTTGATATCTGATCATCTTTTCACTTGGCTGGCTGCCCGAGAAGAAAGTGAACTGTAAAAGTTGTTTATAAAGTGAAGACACATTATAACAAATGAAGGAACATTTAATGTTTGTACTACACAGATCATTATTGTTCAGGTACACATGAAGGAACGAGATTTTACTTTTGAGAAGTAATTTTTCGAGTGTTCATTTTTGCTCTTAGTTGTTTAAAATCTGGCTGGTAGTTGGTAAGCGCAGTTCCCTCAAGTTTACTTAAACGTACCTACATCGGTTAGTTCACATCGATGTTTAGATTTAATGAATTTAAGCGTTGAGTACAGTGATTCACGCATAAATGTGTCGCAAAGATTGAAATAGGTATTTTTTATAATGGATATCTTTCTTCTAGAACATTCTTTCAAAATCCTATGATACAAATGCCAATTTGTTTGAGACCTTTAGTTCTTCATCCTCTTGCAGTTCTAGTAGCTCCAAATCTACAGCTTCTGTATCCTTTGCTATTGTCATGAAACGTCCACAGCAACAACTTAAAATAATTTTTCAGGGATGAAAATGAAGGTTTAAGTGATCTAAATAATTAAATCTACCATTGATTTCTTCAGCAAGGCCAGACATGTTACTCAAGTAATCTTCAGTTTACACCTGAACGTCAGGAAGGCCTTCAGTAATTTTCTTCAAACATTTGAAGTGGGCAAATGTTTTAGTCTGTAGCTTTAACTTGCTATGAAAGCTAAACACAGTCTGGGCCATAGCAGAAATAAGTTTATCTGTTCCTTGTAAAGATACGAGGGGGAACCCGAGGGCGCTGCCACTCGTAGACGTAGTGCAGGGTTCTCACGCTAGATGGTGTTAGTAGAGACCTTCATGAAACAGCTGTGCAAACGGCGTCAGTGTAGAGCTGTACGTGCAAGTGTGATATTGTGTTTCTCTGACTGTTGGTGGGTTACCTCTGCGAAGTTGTTATGGCAACTTTAAAAGAACAAAAAGTGTGTGTGAAATTTTGTTTCCTGTCTTAAAAACTGCAACGGAGACACACCAAATGCTTCAGGAAGCTTTCCAGGAGGACGCTATGAGCCGCACGCAGGTTTTCGAGTGGTTTTGGGCGCTTTAAACGTGGTGAGATGTGTATTGAAGACCAAGCTCGTTCTGGACGCCCTTCAACATCGCGAAATGAGGAGAACATTGAAAAGGTCCGCCAAAAGATCAACGAGGATCGTCGCCAAACGATCGACCAAAATTCAGCAGCGACAGGAATCAGTTGGAGCTCGTGCCAGCGGATTTTGAGGAAGGATTTGCACATGAGACGTGTTGCTGCTAATTTTGTTCCACGCTTTCTCACACAGGAGCACAAAACCATCCGCATGAATGTGTGTTAGGACTTGAAATCAGAGATTGCACGTGATCCAAACTTCTTGAACAAAGTCATTACAGGGGATGAGAGTTGGTGTTACGGGTATGACCCAGAAACCAAACAAGCGTCAAGCCAGTGGAGGACTCCCAACTCTCCCAAACCAAAAAGAGCAAGGCAAGTGAGGTCAAATGTGAAGACGATGGTCATTGTCTTTTTTGATGTTCGTGGAATTGTGCATCGGGAATTCGCACCCCCTGTCCAGACTGTTAACCAGCACTTATACTTGGATGTTTTAAGGCGTCTGCGAGAGGATGTGAGGAGGAAATGCCCTGAACTTTGGCGATCAGGTGACTGGTTTCTGCATCACGACAACGCTCTGGCACACACGGCCTTACGAGTGACCCACTATTTTGCATTTCAGAGGTGGTCTGTCGTTCCCCACGCTTCTTATTCGCCGGACCTAGCCCCTTGCGACCTTTTCCTATTTCCACGAATGAAAAAACCCGCTAAAAGGGGAGCGTTATGACGATGTGGAGGCGGTAAAAACAGCTTCACAAAGGGCACTGGGCAATATCAAACTTGAAGAGTTCCAAACATGCTTCCAACAGTGGGAAAAGAGACTTGACGAGTGCTTCTCATGTAATGGAGAGTACTTTGAAGGTGACTGAAGTAATTTTGTAAAAAGGTTCATCAATAAACAATCCGGTTTCTTTTGCCCCCCCCCCTGTATGTTTAGCGTTTTTAAATGCTGTACCACATCTGTAGAAAAAAGTCAAACCTAACAATCTTTGGGGGTCATTCAGGGAAAGATTTTCCTTTTTCCGCCGGCTTCGAGTTGTTTTTAGTTTCCATTAATTATATTAATTAATTTTACTCTAAGCTTGGTATCAAGAACAGCACGAGACTCGCCCAAGAGCCGCATGCGGCTCACGAGCCTCGTTGTGGGTACCGCTGGAATATACGCATCGTTTTTCTCGAATAACACGGAAAAAAATATAAGAAAAGCTGTTTTTAAGAATATTCTGTACAAGAGTGAGAGGGGAGGTCATGTGAACGCAGACTATAGGCTTTTTGTTTACCTTACTCAAATGTAAAACTATATATTTCCTGTAAATTCACATGCAAAAACTTTAAATCCATAAAAAACAATTTCAGGTAAAGATAGTTCTGAATGTGTGTGCTCCTAGTAGGTGTAACGGAGAATGTGTTTTGTTTCAGTGGTTGTGACGTCGGCGCCCAGTAACGAAGCGGAATTGCAGCTGTACCGTGTTATGCAGCGAGCAAGTCTGCTAGCCTATTACGATACACTGCTAGAGATGGGTGAGTTATTCAATATTTCTGATTTATCACTAGTTTGGAAATAAATAAGATGGTTGACGCTTTTCTTTCTGAGCTACCGTGGCCACCTCCCTAACTCTCAAGCTCAACACACGTGAAACCTCCCGAATTGGACTGAGAAAGTGGCCACGGTATCTCAGCGACTGCCGACGTTGACCTACATTTTACAAACCTGTATTTTTGAATAAATTGCATATAGATTATTTAATATGAAAGCACATTCATACCACATTTTCAACCAACGACGGGTTCATATATACAGGTAATCGAAAAAGGCTGCAGCAATTTCAAAAAAAAAAAAAAAAAAAAAAAAAAAAAATCATTGCTCAGGAAGTATTTGAGGTATCAAAACTAGTATTTTTGTTTGTTAAATTCTCCAATACAAAATTTTCTTCTTACCTTAGGATGCTACTAGGGCACATGTTGGTTGCTCTGCAAACATCCAGCCGATATCGGCTTCGACCCAACAGCACTGCATCATCTCAGGCGTGATTGTTGCAAACAGCATTAGTGAACCTGTGCCAAATATTGCAGTTCTCTGATTGGACTCGTAGGGGAGGGGATCTGCCCCCTTCAGCTGCCGAGGTGTGGGCGCTACGGACCCTTAGCACTCGTGGTACCTCTGACGTTACTAGACGAACCTTGGGCCCAACTGCCGAGCCCATCCCGTAGGGGAGTTATTCGTATTGGGTTGGACTCGAGGGGGCAGTGTGTTTCCGACACCCACGGGGAATTGGGTACCTCCGGCCAGGCTACGGCCGCCCGGAGAGGGTAGAGGGTTGCCTCATAAGTCCCGGGTACTAGCCTGCAGATCTAGTAGAAGCTGTGCTAGATCACCAGGCGGCCCCACCGAGGTTTTCGGTAGTCTTCCCTGCGTGGTTGACGCGCGTAAGTGGCGTATCCACTTCCACCCGTCTTGACGTTGTAGTTGATGGGGGGGGGAGTCTTTTACACTCAAGGTATTGCCCCATGAAAAGACCCCCGGAGTTTTCCATCGCTCCTGGATAGAAGGATGCCCGGGTCCTTGGTTCTACGGCTCCAGGACTAATGGGAGTAGAACCTCTGCATCTAAATAAAAAAGTTCTCTGATTGCATTACTCTACACAATTTTTCACGTATCTCGATATAAAAAAGGCTAGAGATATTAAGTTGGGGCTTCTAGGAGGCCATTGAATAGGACCAGTCCTACCAATCCACCGATCAGGTTATCTTGAATACAGAGTGTCTCGAACTGGTGGGGAGAAGTGTGGGGGCGCGCCATTTTGTTGAAATAATAACGTTATTTTATTTTCTTCCTCTTCTTCACTTACTTGCGAGAAAACGTTCTGTTCTAGCATGTCTAAGTAAACTTGTCCTGTAATAATCTGCTCATTAAGAAACAAAGGGTCATTAACTTGATCGTGCATCAAACCGCACTACACGTTTACTTTTGGAGAAACTCTGTTATACTCATTGGATATACTCACTTCATTTGTGAAGATTGCCTACACTTTTTTTTTTTTTTAAATTCGTCGTTTGTTAGGCATGTCATTTGCGAACTCAACATGCTTTGATCGATCCATAAGTTTAATGTGAGGTCTGAACTGAATTTTGTAAGCTGTAGACGTAAACACTTGTGTAAAACATTTTGAACTATCCCAAGATACATAGAGAAAAACTGGATGAGTTCCTGAGTAGTTTGCAGGTTAAATTATTAATTTATCTCAATTACAACGGCACGCACCATATTGTGAAATTTCTGCAACATTTTTCGATGACCTTGTATATTCCTTATATCTACAGTATTCATATAACAAGTGTTTCTTTTATTCTGGTTACTATACTCATTACATTACATCCCCATTGTTTATCTACAGTAAATAAAAGAACTATTGTATTTCACCCAAAAAGTTTGCTACTGAGATATGTTGTCCTCCAAAATAATATACAGTCCTCTCTAAAACGGAAAGCGATCGTTCCGGCATTTATTAGGCCGCGCCGTGGCTCAGTGGTTAGACCGCTTGGCTCTCACCAAGGCGGCCCGGGTTCGATCCCAGGCGACCGCAAAGTGAGATTTGTGGTGGACAACACGGCGCTGGCACGGGTTTTCTCCGGGACCTCCGGTTTCCCCCGACATCTCATTTCACCGGTGCTCCATCTTCATCTCATGTATCATCAGTGTCACCGCCTGCGGTGCCGTATGTAGTAAAAGCGGGCGTTAAACACTACACACACACCTCCGGCATTTATTTTCTGTTTACATAGGTTTCCGTCTTACAGAGGGTTGTGTTTGAATACAAAGAAATTACAGAAGCTACAGTCGCACACCGTGGCGTAGCATGCTTTGGTCCCTTGCCACGGAAAGCGGCCCGGGTTCGATCCTACCCATATGGTGGGGATTTTAGGTCCCGGGTATAGGACCGTTGCCCACTCAGCATCGTGAGGAAAGTGAGGAGCTTATGCTAGGTAATGCTGACCACATCTCCTCCCCGTATCGGTTGGATGATCGGCCACCTCTGCCGTGCGTAAGTGGGCGTGAGGCCGGCAGTCGGGTTGGTAGGCCATGGCCCTCTAACCGCTGTCGCGCCATGGGTTATTATTATATTATTATAGTCGCACAGGTTTACAGTGAATGAATAATACAGAGTGAAGGGTAGTCATAAAGTCCTATATTACTAATGTTAAAATGGGAATATTAATTCCCCCATTTCTCAGGATCTACTGGGTATAGAAATCCACAATTTTTACAGTGTATGTATTGGCCCTTCCTAAATATACCAATACCCATACGTATAAGAATCTAAAGTAGTACATATTTTATAATTTTTCTACTAAAATTATAATTCTTATTTTTTTTTTTAAATAATCCAATTGAGGAAACTGACTCTCTGAGGATGCACAAAATCACTGTAAAATTTAGATTATGTTATAAAATTTGTATGGAGATATTGCTAATGGTTTATGAGAAAATGGGGCTGTTATATTGAAACACGTAGTTTTGGGAAAATTGATGTTGAAGTAAAACTAAAATAGATGCACATGAATGTTTTGACTGAAAGCCTCTTTTTTGCCAAGATCCATTAAACGACGTAGCTAACTAAGTCAGTATTATTATAATTTTCTACTATAGGTTCACTAATAGTAATCCTCATTGAGGCTTCAGCTATCTTTTTCACACTTGTTCCCACTACTGATATGTAGCGAATAATGTTAGTTGGTTAGTTGGGGAGATTTAGCATACCACAAAGTTCCTTGCCAGCTGAAAATCTCTTTCTAATACATCTAAGTCCATAAAATAACCTCAAATTACTTTCAAAAAGCTCTTATTTTTTCAATTTTTTTTTTTCTGGTGTGTAAAAATTCTTCATGCTCCTACAATTTGTAGCAATTTACTGGTAGGTTGTTTACTATGCCATTTCCTTGAGAAACATTTTCGTGCAGATTCACTCCCCCCACAAATATTACAACTGACAAATGTGTAGTGTTTAACGCCCGCTTTTACTACATACGGCACCGCAGGCGGTGACACTGATGATACATGAGATGAAGATGGAGCACCGGTGGAATGAGATGGTGGGGCAAACCGCAGGTCCCGGAGAAAATCCGCCCCAGCGCCGTGTTGTCCACCACAAATCTCACTTTGCGGTTGCCTGGAATCGAACCCGGGCCGCCTTGGTGAGAGCCAAGCAGTCTAACCACTGAGCCATGGCGCGGCCACAACTGACAAAGTCACTAAAAACTGAACTTGATATAGTAAAATTGCCCGCCTCGGTAGCGTAGATGGTAGCATGTCTGCCTCACTTTCAAGAGGTCCCGAGTTCGAATCTCAGTCAGGGTGAGTTAGCTGGATGAGGTTTTTCCGGGGTTTTCCTTTATCCTTCAAGACGAATGTCAGGTAACTCTAAGCTCCATGGACCCTGTACTCATTTGAGCATCATTTACCTCACTATGCTTAAATGATATGTTGTTTTTTGCGACATATTTTCTTATCTGTGCCCATATAAGCTCTATAGCATTTCAGTCACAATGATACGGAGGTAGCCGCATTACAGTGTGGCCGTGCATTTACGCTATGCGAACTATTTCATAAATTTTGAGACCATATTTTTTCAGCTTTATTAATTGGTAAAGTACAGCTTTGGTGGAACGCGGATCAAACCCAATATTGTTGTCACAGAGCCATGATTGCATTACTGATTTAAGTGATGGGAGCCTTGTTTATTGAGTAGAATGATAAGATACGTTGTCTATTACTATAGCACTATTGGGGGGAATGTTGGGTAACAATTGATTACTAAACCAATCTTTAAATGGTTCACTATCGATTTCTTTATGTTAGTCTTTACTTGATTTTGATTTAAAACTCAGAAGAGCGTTGGGAATGAAACTTGTCGAACTCCCCGCGTGTAAGAAAACGCCGTCCGTTGCCTGTTGCGGCCCGGGTTCGATCCCAGTCGACCGCAAAGTGTGATTTGTGGTGGACAACACGGCGCTGGGGCGGGTTTTCTCCGGGACCTCTGGTTTCCCCCGCCATTCTCATTCCACCGGTGCTCCATCTTCATCTCATGTATCATCAGTGTGACCGCCTGCGGTGCCGTATGTAGTAAAAGCGGGCGTTAAACACTACACATTTAACTCTTTGCTTATTGGGATGCATAGTGGAAATTCAAAATCGCTCTCTTTACTTTTCCATACTTTTTTTTTCATATGATTTATATTGATCTAAGTTTTTATCTAAGTAAATAATAGATTCACTGGAAGTCCTTACCTCTTTCATTTTTCTTAGAAACGCGAATCTTTATGCAACGACGTCTGGCCGTTCCATCAGAAACTTTCTTCCGCGGGAGTTCTTTACAAATCTAAATTTCATTTGATGCAGTACTCATAAACTCAAATGAACATTTTTTTTTTCTTTTAGAACTTTATTTATGTCTTCCAAGCGGCATAGAAAATTCGTCTGTTAGAGTGAATAAATAGATTATCTTATTGCAGCGGTACAGAAAGATCCTATTGCTGTTTTGTGTGTTTTGCATTCGGGCGTTTTTTACCAAGGAGTGTATAAAATTACTACTTACTTGCACTTCATTTTGTTCTATAAATATTCGTTTCACAGTACGACATGATGGAACTGTAGCTGCAGCAGTTCTTTGAATTATGTTCGACACAGATGTAGTTGGCTTCCCGCATTATAGGGCCTCGCATTCGTTTGTAAAAAATGTATGAACTTTAATCACAATTTCCCTGCCATCTGATCTTATAGCTTTTTCCTTTCTTCACACGCCTCCTAGAACTAACACAGACACTAGCACTGTTCCCAGCAGTATGTTTAAAATAATCACAAAATTTTCAACTTCTAAAAACATTTTGTACGTTTCCAACGCGTTAACAATCGACACTTCACTTGCAACAGCACTGATGCCTGCTTGTACTTACCCTCATATCACATCAGGTAATTAGGGAATACAATAGCGCTTTAAAAGGGGTGACCATTTCAAGGAAATAAACCCAGCACCCGTGCTAGACAAGAATAGTGCAAAAGGTGACAAGTTAAATCTCGTGCAATATAATGTTTTTATTTTCCTCGAAGGATTACTGTTTATGGCTTTTTTATTGTGTAATTTTACATCCTCCAACGTTAAGTCATATCGGACGATGAATGGAATGGGTGAAATGATGCTCAAATGAGTCCAGGGTCCATGGAGCGTACAGTTACCCGACATTCGCCTTTCAGGACAAGGGAAAACCCCGGATAAAATCTTATCCAGGTAACTCACCCTGACCGAGATTCGAGCTCGGGACCTCTTGAACGTGAGGCAGACATGCTACCATCTACGCTACCGAGGCGGGTCTTTTGCAGTTGTTGTGTGCATATATGAAAGATGCATTTACACTTTTAGCTAAGGCATTTTTTTTCTTAATTTACATCCTCCAACGTTGTCATATCGGACGATGAATGGAATGGGTGAAATGATGCTTAAATGAGTTCAGGGTTCATAGAGCTTAGAGTTACCCGATATTCGTCTTTCAGGATAAGGGGAAACCCCGGAAAGAAATCTTATCCAGGTAATTGACCCTGACAGAGATTCGAACTCTGGAGCTCTTGAACGTGAGGCAGACATGCTACCACCACGCTACCGAGGCGGGCAGTTAAGGCTTTGAAGGACATTCCCACCACATATACACAAATGTGGGCTTTTTCTAAAAAATGGTATTTTTTATCAGGAAGGAAGCCCGAAAATGTACAGGTATTTTCAGGAAGTTTCGACTCAAATTTTTGGGTGGCGTGCAATACTTTAAACTTAGTATTACGTCATACAGAATGTAAAAAATCAAACAAACAAATAATCATTTAAGAAAAGTGTAAATATTTAGAAATTCAAACCAACAAGGAAAATCTTGCTAATTGTTAACTTCACAAAGAAAAAAAATGACATAAATGTTGAATTTTAACAATATATGCACTTGTATTTTATGCAGTAAACTTTTGTGTATCTCTGAAGGCTTTTGTGTTAAAGTCATTCAAAGTGAAAATAATTTCAGAAAATTCAGATACAGTTGAAAGTCATTTATACGTTATTCACTTCTGCATTTTTCGCACTATACGCTAAATTTGTAGGGGCCAGTCGTTCTCCATTAAAAGTTTGCTCAGTTATACGTTTTCTCGGTAATGCGTCACTTTTTCTGATCTCCATACACATACAGTGGCCACCATCTCAATGCACAGTAGGTCGTGCAAGTTTACCCGTTGCACGTCAGAATAGTCTACCGTGCACTCCGTAGCCTTCAGAGCAGTGGCGGAATGTCGATCTTGCAATTTAAATGCTCAATTGACTGTGCAACAATAATAATCGAATTGTAATAAGAAGGATGTAATTGTTATATAAATTGGTTTAATTGTTTCTTTCAGTATCATTCAACTATGCACCTTTATTTTAATAAAAAACAAATGAACAATAAATTGATAGTTTAAACAAAATGAAAATAATCGACAATCTACTTACAATACAGCATTATTAAATAACAGCTCGAAGAAAAGCAATAAGCACAACATATTACTCAGAAGTGGAACCTAGTTTTCTAGATTTTTGTTGACTCTTTTGACACACTAGTTTTTCAAAATTACGTATCAATGTCTGTGCAGCAGCTAGTCTAAGTTGACATTTTAAGTTCTGATCCGAACATATTCAGAAAACGAGCGGCATTTCTATGTAGTCGAGGAAATGTATTTCTTGGAAAATGTGAATAGAAATCACTCAAACTAATTCTATTTTGGAATTTATTTTTCATTTGACGATTGCATTGCAAATCGATAAGTTCAAGATGCAATTCAGATGGAACATTATCAACATCTGTAGAGTAAGTCTCATCAAATATTTGGAAAATGGATTCTAATTGCACCACGTCTTGAAACCTTTTCTGAGATTCTTGGTTCAAATTTCTTAATATTTGAACATATTCTTGCAAGTCCATGACCTGAACAAACTGCAGAACTGTTGAGAGCTTTTGGAAATGTACCAAGTTCTTTGAGGTTAACTGCCTTTCCTATAAGGCTAGTTTCATTTTGAATGCTCTGACACTCACTTTCTATATAAAAAAAGAAACACTCCTCCCATGAAGGCATAAATGTATATCCTGCGTGTCACATTACATTCTCCAATGAATCATATGATTCTAGCTATCGATAATGTGGATGTTATCAGTTTAACAGTTGACAGTAAACTAACATGGAATGAACACATTAATAAAATTGAAAATAAATTCTCATCAGCCCTTTTTGTTGTACGTAATATATCAAAATTTATATCAGCTTAAACTGCCAAGATAGTCTATTTCGCTTTCATTCATTCACTCATTACATATGGCATAGAGTTGTGGGGATCAACATCTAAAGCCAATCTAAAAAAAAAAAAAAAAAAAAAAAAAAAAAAACAGATACATAGCCAATCTGCCGATTTACAGTCCTTGTAAGGAAGCATTCAAAACTCTTTCAATACTAACCCTTCCCAGTATCTTTATATTAAAATCCATATTGTATATACGAAATAGGTCGTTGCCTCAATATTCAGCTATTCATAACTACAACACTAGAGGAAAACAGAACTGGATAACTCAATCACATAGATTAAAATTATATGAAAGAAAGATTGCTTATATTGGCAGTAAATTATCCAATAAATTACCAATAAATTTTAGAAACATTACTCCATTACTTAAGTTTAAACATATATTAACTAATTTTCTTAAATCAAAAGCTTACTATGACGTGGAAGAATTTCTGAATGATAATTATATTGTAATTGACCTACAGTAACTTTTTATCAATGTATTTGTATTACAATCATCTTTATGTATTATTTTAGCACTTTAACTGTTATTACTTGTAATTGTATTGATTGTATTTATTTATTTTTAACTGGACTATGATCTTAAACAAGTTTTCAATTGTGTATACTATTTTTTTTTAATTTACGTCCGCCCCAACGTTAAGTTATATCGGACGGTGAATGAATTGGGTGAAATGATGCACAATGAGTCCAGGGTCCATGGAGCTTAGAGTTACCCGACATTCGTCTTGAAGGATAAGGGAAAACCCAGGAAAAAGCCTTATCTACGTAACTCACCCTGACCGAGATTCGAACTCGGGACATCTTGAACGCGAGGCAGACATGCTACCATCTACGCTACCGTGGCGGGCTTGTGTATACTATTGTACTTGTTAGAAAGAGCAAAGAGCAACCGACATTATGTTTACGAAAACAAACCGCAAGAGACGAGATAACACTGCTGTCCAATTCCACGTCTTGTCTCAAACTGAAGTCGCACGGCACTCGTGGCAGTGCACAGTGCTACGTCATCACTTGCTCTAGCACAAAATCGAACTACTTGGTGACCGCTGACACAAAATATACCCATTTGTACGTTTTTTTTAAAAGTGTAGTGGTATGCTTGCTTTGGATAGCTTCGGGACTGCCTGGTTTGCGATTTTCATTGTCGTCATATCGTTCCAACAATCTATTAACCTTGGTTCCAACAGTCACTTCTCTGCTTTAAGTCGAGTACTGCTAGTGTACTGCTTTCATTGTGATTTATCCTTTGATTGTCATATGGTTCCAACAGTCACATCTATTTTATGTGAGTTTCGAGTTCACAAACAGGAGAAGAAACATGTGTGAATATCAACCAACAAGGAAGAAAACAAGAAAATCCTTAACTCATGGTGAAAACATAAAAATTTTGGATGAGGTTAAAAACAGTTCTAAAGAAACGAAGAAGAATATGGCTGAGCGTTTAGGCCTACTTCACTTGACACTGAAAACCATAATAAAAAATTGAAGAGGATATACGGAACGTATCAAAGCCTGGATGTAGTTATGAAAATGTAAAGAGAATACGGGTGTTTTGCCGATTTATACAAATGTCTTATAGTCTGGTTCAATCAAGATCATGAGAAAAACGTTCCCATCAATGGAAAAATGTTACAAGAGAAGGCACTAGAATTGGCGAAGCAGCTTAACATGACGGATGACTTGAGAGCTTCTGTTGGTGGCTCCAAAAGTTTAAGAAAAATACGACATTAGTGGCAGGAGAATTTGTGGAGAGGCCAATAGTGCTTATAATGAGCTAGTGTACGGATGCATGAAAAAAAATAAATAAATAAAAAAAGACAGACAAAAATTGAAGATTTTTTAAAGCCATGTAAAGTGCACAGTATATACACTAATTTTATTTGTGTAATTAATACGTATTTCCCTACCGAGCGGGATGGCTTAGGCGGTTTCGTCTGTGACCCGCATTCGAGAGACCCGAGTTCGACTGTTGTTAACGCAAGAGGTTCTACTCCCATTAGTCCTGGACCCGTAGGACCAAGAATCCAGGCCTCATTCTACCCGGAAACCGAAACTCCGGGGCTCTTTCCATAGGGCAATATCTGGAGTCTAAAAAGCCCCCCACCCATCGACTCGAAAATCAAGACGGGTGGAAGTGGATACGCCACTTACGCGCGTAACTACCGAAAACCTCGGTGGGGCGGCCTGGTGATCTAGCACACCTTCTACTAGCTCTGCAGGCTAGTACCCGGGACTTATGAGGCAACCCTCTACCCCCTCCGAGCGGTCGTAGCCTGGCCGGAGGTACCCAGTGTCGGGAACATACTGCCCCCTCGAGTCCAACCCAATCCGAACAGCTCCCAATCAGGGAGGGGCTCAAATGTTCGGCCCGAGGTTCCTCTAGTAACGTTAGAGGTACCACGAGTGCTAGGGGTCCGCAGTGACCACACCACGGCGCCCGAGTTCGATTACCGTGGCCGACCTACCTGACCCATGGGTTTTCTCGGGGGGTTTCCCGGGTCGCTAGGCAAATGCTGGGTAAGTTAATTACATCCCTGAATTTCCTGTCCCTCCGTTTCACCTCCATCATCATTTCACATCATCTCTCATCTGGTGGTCTCTTTCAGGGTAGAAGTGTCGGCGGGTGTCTCGGCGGTGCATAGCAGGATGATATGCTCTGAGGAAAACTACTTCCTCCTCCGGTAGGTCGGTTGACGGTCTCCGCTCCTCTGCTCGGACCATTTCATGACCGCCAGCCAGGGACCTTTGGAGCTCGGATCGCTTGCCTTGGCCCCATTAGGGCTTGGCTGCTGGGCTCGTTGCCGTCCCGCTGTAGGGGAGCGAGTTCATTGTCCTGGCCTTCGGACGAAGTCTCTACTTAAGTAAAACTGTAGGGACCCTGCCCTCTGTACTATCGTGGCTCCTTGGGTCGGCCGCTTTCTGTCTCCGCCTCATCGTTCCTCCCGGGGTGCCTCACTTATGGGCACTTATGGTGGGCCCAGCATCCTGGCCTACGTACCGTATCCCCTCCGTAATGAAATCTCAATCCCATTTCCGTACCCGAAGAGAAAATCAGTTACACGTTTTCTCATTTATACATTATTTTAGCAGTCTCCCTTGAAAAACGCATGAGTTAGGCTCCACTGTATGTATTTCATAAACATTTCTCTTATATATTTTATTTTAATCAGAAGCATTACGCCGATTTTAAAGTAATTCCATGTAAAGAGAGATTTTACTTGCAACTCCTTGAATGGAGTTGTCCTTAAATACCAAGTTTGGCATTTAAAACATTTTTTGTTTCTGTACTCCATTACGATATGGAGGGGATCCGGCACTGAGGTCCAAACTAGGTCTATTGTAGCTATGCACCCCAAGTGGGGCACCCCCGGGAGGAAGGATGAGGCGAGAGGAGACAGAGGGTAAGGCCCCTACAATTGGTCAGTTGGAAACTCCCCGGCTGGCCAGTACAACCGGCATTTCACTCACCATGATCCTGAAAAACCCTATTAGGTCGGACCGGAGACCGTCCTCCCGGAAGACGAAGGCGTTTTCCAGGAGTATGTCCTCCTACCATGCAGCGCCGAGACTCTCGTCGACACTTCTACCCTGAGATGATATGAAGTGATAATGGAGATGAAATGTAGGGATGTAATTAACCTACCCAACATTTGCCTGGTGACCTGGAAAACCCTCTAAAAATCCATGGACCAGGTAGGTCGGCCGCGGGAATCAAACCCGGACCTCCAGGATGCGGGGAACAAACGAAACCGCTTGAGCAATCCCTCTCGGTTCTTCTTTCCAAATTATTCTGTTCGGTTTTTGGTGACATCGCAGTAGCGAATTTTTGTGTAAAGAGAAAGTAAAAATGTATTGTAAGCTTTCCTGACGACGTACATGTGTTCTCTCGCCTTCAAGCCATGCTCCAGATTTGAAGCCCAACTGTGTGGTCAATGTTTCAAGTATCGAGATAGAAGGAAAGACCATCATACAGTTTCTTTCTCCTCTTTTTGATGCAGACACGATAAAGCATGTGGTTGAGTTGGCCGCCGCAGCCATTTTTATCGAACTTCGCCTAAGTTTGTATGCACGGTTATTACCAAATAAATTGCGTGCTGCAGTACTTTAAGAAATGGTGTCCTACTTTCCGGGGAATTTTATGTGTCTGGATGCAGTGTACCCAGCATTCAATTGTTTTCAAGCTGCCTATTCCGTCTGCAGTGTTTTAACACATTTCCTAGAGATGGTTTCTATATTCAGATCATTATCCCTCAGAAAATTCCGAAAATTTAAGCTTTTTAAATTATCAACTTCCTTTATTAATGCCGAGTGGGGTGGCTCAGGCGGTTTAGTCTATGACCCGCATTCGGGAGGTTGGGTTCGATACCCGTGACGGAACTACCGGGCCCATAGGCTTTTTTCGGGGGTTTTGATTGGTGGTCAGGCGAATGCTGTGTAGGTTAATTACATCCCTGCATTTCATCTCCATTATCACTTCATATCATCTCTCATCCGGTGGTTCTTTCAGGGTAGAACTGTCGGCGGGTGTCTCAGTGTTGCATGGCAGGATGATATGCTCTTGGTAAACACTTTCTCCTCCGGTAGGATGTTTTCCGGTCTCGTGGGCCGTTTCCGAACCACGTCCCGTAGGGGAGGGGATCCGTCCCCTTCAGCTGCCGTGGTGCGGGGGCTGCGGACCCCTAGCACTCGTAGTACCTCTGACGTTACTAGAGCGACTCCCTGATTGGGAGCTATTCGGATTGGGTTGGACTCGAGGGGGCAGTGGCTCCCGATACCCGTGGGAGATCGGGTACGTCTCCGGACGGGATTGAGGGAAGCCATTAATATTCCCGCGTACTAGCCAGCATAGCTAGTAGAAGGCGGCCCTACCGAGGTCATATCGGTAGCCTTCCCATTTTGGTGTTGGCGCGCGTAAGTGGCGTATCCACTTCCATCCCGTCTTGAGACCACAGGACCAGATGGTGGGCTTGTTAGTCTCTAGGTCTTGCCCTATGGAAAGTCCCACGGAGGACGCCGGGCGCCCTTTTGGGACAACTCGGTAACTCCCTGGTCGAAGGAGGCCCGGGTCCTTGGTCCTACGGGTCCAGGACTAATGGGAGTAGAACCTCTGACATTAACGTTTCCAAACCACGGGGGAAGGGACGTGGGTTGTACTGTCCTGCCGGGGAGTTTCCAAGTGGTAAATAGTAGGGATTCTGTCCTCTGCTCTGTCGTGACTCCTTGGATCGGCCACCCCAAGTCTCCTCTCACCTCATCCTTCCTTCCGGAGATGCCCCACTTGGGGCTTAGGTACAAGAAACCACAGGTTTCGTGCTGAATCCCTCCCTAGTAATCCTAATCCTAATCCCATTTGAGAAAAGTATGGGTATCGGAAAATTCAGACAAATAACAAGCAATAACTTCGAAATGGTTGATTCAACAATAAATTCCATTAGACATAAACTGTATGTTTTAACAAGATGACCGTTTTCATGTAGTGAGATTTCGTCTATCTTTTACAATATAGTAGTTACGCAAAAGTCTTTCAGAGTGAAAAGTACTTCTGAGGATATTCCTAGAACATGCAGGATATACGGGAGCTGTTCAATAAAGAATGATCACTTTTTATTTGGACAACGTACCTTTACTCATCCCCATAATTTTGATGGTCCTTCTCAAAATAGTCTCCCCTGAATGCGATGCAGTTGTCCCAGCGTTTCTGCCAGTCTTCAAAGACATGCTGGAAACCATTTTTTGAGAGATCCTTCAAAATGGCCTCCGCAGCCTTCACCACTGCTTCTGATGATGGATAATGCCTCCCAGCAAGGCGTTTCTTCAAGTTAGGGAATAGAAAAAAGTCACATGGGGTTAAATCCGGACTATAGGGAGGGTGAGGGATGCACCTTACGTTGATTTTTGCAAGAATTCAGTAACAACATTGGCAATATGCGGCCGCGCATTATCGTGGTGCAGCATCCAGCCTGCTTCACAGAAATGTGGTCTTTTGCGCCTGATATGGACTTGCAATGTTTTCAGGACATTCCTGTAGTATTGTCCAGTTACTGATGTGTGTGCAGGTACAACATGCTGATAAACCATTCCATGAATATCAAAGAATGAGATGACCATAAATTTCCCAGCAGAAGCAACCACTTCTGCTTTTTGGGGGTTGGTGCTGAAGGATATTTCCACACTGAGCTTTGCTGTTTGCTCTCAGGGTCAAAATGATGTAGCCAAGTTTCATCAGCAGTGATTACGTTTGAAAGAAACTCCGGTTCTTCCTCTAATATCAACTTTAACTGCATGTTACCCCCATTGCAGTGGTAGGCGATACTGAACATGTCTGAACTTGCCTGGTTCTCACAGGCGGGAATCAGGAGTAGCAACAATGAAACTACTACAGCGTGTTTGTTTCACATTAAGCTAACAGAATATAATAAGATTGAATTTTAGACCGAAAAATTATGAACGTAAAAAATTATGATTATTCTTTATTGAACAGCTATCGTACATTTTAGTTGTCATAAAAATATCAAAAACACACTGTACCAGTATTACTACAAATGTATAGATGGTGGGGGATGAAGATGTACTCATTGTGATGATGTTCTCGAAATTCTGCATCATGTTGCGGCGACATTTTCTTATTCTCGTACACGATGCGAAGATGTATTTCTTATTATTACTCGTTGCAATTCACAAAGGTCCATCTTCTACGATGATCAAACATATTCTCATACAATTCTGATTATTACAGTCAGAATACAATCATTTTCCTGGATGTCTGTTGTCTTTACACACGCGCGATTTTTTATGTTTTCAGATTTTAGTTTTCAGAAAATAACTTTCGGTAAATCAGGTTCGCAACCTGTGTTGTTTTTTTTTTTGCATTAGCATGCAATGGTTAGCACACGCGTCTGCTCACTGTTCGACCAGGACACAATAGACGCTATCTTATCCTCTTCACTTATTGACCTTTTCCATAATCACCATGGCAACTAATTATTCTAGTCTACATCACTTTTTTCTGTGATTAATGTATAAATTTTGAATTACATAATTTTCTGATTTTCCTAAAAACAATTTTCTTTTATAAATTTTATATTTCTATTTAATTCATCATATTTACCAAGTATTTATATTGAGCATTAACATTCATCTTTACCTGTCTGTGACCTATTTTATACAGTCATGGTCACCTTTAACTCATACCAATTCAAAACAAAACTCTCATCATTTTAAATATATCAATATTAATCATAAATAAATAAATTTAACATAGTTCTGGCACTTGACATATTAATATCTGCATCAACACGGTGTTTTAAACAGAGCGGTTAGAGCTTTTTTTTTTTTTTGAGAAAACCAAAGTTTTAAAACAAATGTTCCATTTATGAAGTAGTCTGGGGTGGGGGATTTTCTTAAAATTCTTCATGTTGTATTCTTGGACGATTCTGAACTTGAATACCAAATTTTATATTTAACCGACTTTTAGTTTTTGAGTTACGCTGTTCACGCACAGAAAGTTTTTTTCTAGGAGTGCTTTTTTTTTGGATTTAGGTTACCTCAAAGCGTACACTTCCACTGAAATTCCGGTTGGGAATTATTGAAAGGAATGCAATACTTTCCCCATTTACTGTAAGTGGGCAGTAGAAAGAGAAAAAAGTGTTTGGCGGGAGCATTTTTGAAGGTTTTGCATTGTTGGGCCTGTTTTTCTATATTAACATGATATGAAAATGGGAAATTGTTCTTCTACACAGACAGAATTGTTCTTCACTACAGACAGAAATCCAGGCAGAACCTTCAGCCCCATGCAACGACACCTCAACCTCCTCCAAGAATGGTGCACGCTTTGGCGATTGTCCATCAACACGGAGAAAAGCCAAGCGATCCTGTTCATCAAGCGCCGCTTTCCCGCTAACTTCCCCACATTCACCTATTTTGGGCAAAGGATTTGGTGGGAGAATTCAATCAAATACTTGGGAATCAAGCTGGATAAGGGCTGAACTTTTCGGGAGCACGTCCGGGAGCTAGCGCATCGGTCGTGCGGTGCCTCGGCATCGCTGTAAAGTCTGTCTACTCAACGCAAGTGCACGGCGGCCGCTTTCTTTGAGGAACCCTCATAATCGTTTTACAATATGGACCCTCCTCCTGACGGTCCTTTCTACAATGTTGCAACATTTTAACATCACCGTCTTGCACCTAATGAAACAGAACAACTGGAAGTTGGAAATTTGGCAACTGAGACTCCAGGCGGAGTAGACATGCATCTGTCATTTTCAACAAATGGGGGCTGCTATTGGTCCCCAACGTCAGTGTTCCATTTCTGAAGTGTGGAGATAGATTTATGACGGTCATTAGTGGGCGGGGAGGTCCCGTCCTTTGAGGTCCCTTTGACTGGGAACTGCACACACGTTGGCTAAACAGACTTTACCCTGTGTGGCGGTCTGCGATGTCTGTTTCCCTAAAGTTGCGCCTCTTTTTGGCTCTGGTCCTCCATGTCGTGCTCTACGCGTGTGAAGTCTGGTGCATGGCCGCAGGCTCCAGCGTGCACACCTGATACTATGTTAATTTCTATTTTTATTTCATTTTACATATGGGATTAGAATTTCATTGCGGAGGGGAGTCGATAAGTAGGCTACCATGCTGGGCTCATTGTGCCTATGCCCCTAAGTGGGGCACCCCGGGGGGCAAGGACGAGGTGAAGGAGACAGAGGGCGGCCGACCCAAGGAGCTACGACAGTACAGAGGGGAGGGTCCCTACAGTTTACTTTGATGGAGACTTTCCCCGACAGGCCAGGACAACGAACTCGCTCCCCTACTGTGGGACGGCAACGAGCCCAGCAACCGAGTCCCAAAGGTCCCTGGCTGGCGGTCACGAAATGGTCCCAACAGAAGAGCGGAGACCGGCAACCGGCCTACCGGAGGATAAAGAGCATCATCCTGCCACCACAGCCGAGACTCCCGCTGACACTTCTACCCTGAAAGAGGCCACCAGATGAAACATGAGGTGAAATGATAATGGAAATGATATGGAGGGATAGAAAATTCGGGGGATGCAATTAACCTACCCAGCGACCCGGGAAACCCTCGAAAAAACCATGGCTCAGGTAGGTCAGCCACGGGAATCGAACTCCCGATATGCGGACCACAGACGAAACCGCCTGAGCCATTCCGCTTGGTTCACATATAGCAATAAAACATTTATTTATTTTATTTACTTTAAAAACAGAGCTGGGTGTTTCAGTTTTTATGTGTTAGCGTAAATACCATAAAATCAAGTAAATCTTAGCGATTGGAAGTTATATTACAATGTGTGTAATGCTTATTTTGCATTTCTACAATAAAAAAGTCAAAATTATGGGTGGGATTCGAACCTTTGTGACGTCTAGTTTCTACAGACTTGTATATAGCATCAAACGTGTTATATTCCATTTAAAAATTTTGATTTCGAGATGTCACCAGGAATGCAAGTTTAGAGGAAACCAGAACAAAGAAAAAAATTAAAAAAGAATGTCCGCACGCGCGCTCCAGTGTGTATGTTTTTTGTGTTTGCTAATAGCATATTACAAAACCCAAAAATTGGAGGAATACGAAATGTAGGTTTTAATTTCGTTATTATTCAAGGATGCGAAACGAAGATTTTCAAGAAAATCGTCCAAAAATGGCTTCAATAATTTTAATTAAAACACAACATATTTAAGATAGCCTATTGTGAATTTTTTGAGGATAAGCTCGAAGTCCACTTTACTGGAAGTGATGTTTGTATAACTATTCTAAACTTAAGAAATTAACGAAAAGTTACTGCACAGCAGCTGTAGAACTCGTTAAAATACACAAATAATGTCAATTACAATAATGTATTGCAAGGTTAACCAATTCCGATATATTATCTGTTGGTGATTGCAATTCTCAGATACTTACTTAAAGGTATTTAATTTTTAACTTCTATGTTCCTATTCCCTTTTTCATTCAAGGAGAACTAATACTTTAAATGCATCAGTCAGTGGTTCGCTTTTTAAATATCTGATTATTGTTTATACCAGTTTATACCAGCTATAAGAAAAAAAAAACTGTGCAACTAAAGGCCTTTCTACAGACTCTATCCGAAGAATCAAGAAAACAAATTTTTATAAGAAGAATTTTGTAGAAGCTTGGGTAGAGAGAGTCAATTTCATTAAGTTTAAGTCATATCGGACGTTGACGGAAATGCGTGAAATGATGCTCAACTGTGTCCACGGTCCATGGAGCATAGAACTACCCGACATTCGTCTTTAAGGGTATGTATGACTGAAATTTCATGAAAATCGTGAAAATAACGACTTTTTTATTTTAATTCTATAAAATAATTTAGACATTCCCGAACGTGAAAAATGCATAATTTGCCTCCGGACGCCATTTTTAAATGCTTATTTAAATGTCTGTCGCCTTTAAACTCTGTCAGAGTCACGCCCTCTTTTGCCTACATCCACATTCTTTGTCTGTTTTCCGTTCTTAAATTTTCAATTCAAGAAAAGAAAAATAAGGCTTTCAGACAAAATAGTTCCTAAAATGTTGCCAATATATCAGAGGCTGGCTTCTACAACATTACTAGAGAGGTGCAAAACAGGAAAAACACAGAATGCCAATGAATCTTTGCATCATGTCATATGGAATAAGTGCCCAACGGAAGTTTTCGTATCAGAACAAAAATTGGATCTTGCTGTTATTAAAAGCATCAGTGGGTTTAACATGGGTAGTCTTAAGTCATTGGAGCTGCAGCAAAATATCAGAGGTGAAAGTGTAGTAGACTCAGCAAGGAAAACTTCAGTGCAGCGAGATCAGACTCGTATCCTGCAAAGCAAGAAGCGAAGTTGTGCAGAAGAAAAGCAACATCTAAAGAAGATAAAGGTGGAAAAAGCAGCAACAGAAGAGAGGAAAAAGAAATCTGAGGGTCCAACCTATCAGCCTGGTGGATTTTAATGTGAGTTATGCAATCAAATCTTTAATCGCTGTTTTCTCAATGTTCATATTTTCAGCATTTTTCTTCCTGTAAAATGCTCCTTGCGATGCAGTTTTTGTACTACATTCATGAAATTTCCTACACAGGTTTAGAATATCATGAGGAATGGAAATTGGCCTAGGTTTTATTGTGAAATGTATATAAGCATATATTTTTAATTTTCAAACACAAAACTTACAGTTTTTTAGACAAAAAAAGAATATTTGTAAATTAAAAACTTTTTGTGACCTAAACTAAAGGAGACACAGAAAAACCCAGAGCAATTTCAAAAAGTATGTGTATTATGAACATAGGGTTAAAATATTAGACCAAAATTCAAAATATTTTGTCGCAAGGGACTTTTTTAGTGACGTAACAAAAAACATACAAAATTTATCATAATTTCTAAACTGCTGGAGAAAAATGGTTTAAATTTAGGTTGTAACATGTTTACATTATACTACACCTATGGTGTAAATTTGAAAAAGCTAGCATTATTAGTTCAGAATTTGAACATTTCAGTCATACATACCCTTAAGGATAAGGGAAAACCTCGAAAAAAACCTTATGAAGGCAAACTCATCCTGCGGAGATTCGAACTCGGGACCTCTTGAACGCCAGGCAGACACGCTGCCATCTACGCTAGCGGTGCGGGCAGGACAGAAAGTCATGTGAATGTAACATAATACATTTGTTTTTAACTGTTATTAACATGATAGAAACACATCCCTAATTAAATATTAAAGGTAAATAATTCAACGTAGAATTTTTGGACCCCCCCCCGGAAATTATAATGATCTCAGTAGTTTTGGGAGAATTGACAATACTGACAATTGTTGACAGTTTTCTTTGATACGACTGTAGGCACTGAAGTTTATATGGGTATCTTCAATACATTTATGGAGCGCCTGGATGATATCGAATTGCGAGAAGGTTATTTCCAGCATTATGGAGCAACGTGCCATACATCTAATGACACCACGGAACTTGTAACCAGTTTCTTTGATAATCGAATAATCTCAAAAGGTCAGTGCCCCCCCCCCCCTGATATCCTGACCTAATCTCACCGGATTTTTTTTTTTCTTGTGGGAGTGTCTAAAAATAGAGTGCACAAGGATAGGCTACGGACAATTGATATTCTCAAGGAATCCATTCGAACCGAAATAAGTAACATTGGCGAGGATACTCTCCGTAAAACTTCAGAGATTGTGGTTAGAGCGTGCAAACATGTACAAATGTTGCTGGAGGATACTTCCGAAATCTTCTCCTAGATGTAAATAGTGTAATGTAGTCTCCCAATTGTGTATTATATTCTCCCAAAGTTGTACGTGTGTCCTATTATTGGTTAAAGAGTTTCCTATTAAAGGAGAGCAGTAGTGAACGTAACAAACGTTTTTACTTCACTGTTGGTCTCCAAAAGAACCAAGCTTGACAAGTTGACGTAAGCAGCAAGCCTTTGGGTGCAAAAGCTGACCTTTTCCATTGCACTAACGACAAAATAATGATACATGGCTGGCGGGAACAAATTCGTTAAGAGTAGCACACGAAAACAGTAGCACATCGCCAGTCTTTTCTTTGCTTTTGTCTATGGACTATTTTATCTCTCATTCTACTAGCATTCTCTCTTCTTTTCCCTCACCACCCCTTCTTTTTTATCCCTCGTTCTCACATTGCTCGCTTTTCCGCTTCATCTCTTTCCTCTTGGGCAACTTAAATGTTTGAAAATTGCTTTTTTTACAATGTCAGTACAAATTAAAATACCAGCAAAATGTTTAACGCTGAATAAACTTGCCCCTGTTCCTGATTCTCTGCTTACCATTCGGCTTTAGGGTTGCCAAGACTGCAATCTCCTGCCGGGAGGGACTCGGAGGGGCATGGGGGCTAATCACGTCCCACCCTCCACTACTGCTCCCCACTCGCGATACCCATTATGAGTCGAGGTGAGGTATATGTGGTTAGGTGCAATAGGTCCTGGCTGCTGTGCTACAGCGTTACATAAACTTGCACTTCTTCTATACTGTTTCTCGTGGTAACTGGTTCGTATCCCTGCGTTACAGTTTTCATGTGATTGGAACTATACTGCTTCTTACGGTAAATAGTAACACGCATAATAGTAACAGAGATTGATACAGCTCCTTAACCCTCATCCTTAACCCTATTGCAATTTTGTGAATAACAAATCTTCTTAGAAAAAGTTTTCCCATGTGCATTCTTTTCAAATAACTTTAATAATGAAGCAGATATTTCGAATTTGCTTTCCCACCACTTACGTACAAGTAGAGGAAGTATTGCATTCCACAGAAAAATTCAATACGAAATTTCAGGTCCTGTGCTCGCATGCAAAAAAAAAAAAAAAGCATAGTAAAAAGAAAAGGGTCCATGTTTATGCATTTGAGTAGTATAATTCAACCGGATATATAGATAATAAACTTAGAACATATTTATGTTGAGCATATTTTAAGGATGCGACACGTACATTTTCTGGAAATTTAGTTTTTCTTTATTTTTTTTTTTATTTTTTCTGCAATTTTTATGTTAACTTTTCTGTTTGGTTTGATTTTCTGAAATCTGCTCCAATGATTTTGATTAAAATACGACACATTTAAGATATGTGAGCCCGCCTCGGTAGCGTAGATGCTAGCGTGTCTGCCTCACGTTCAAGAGGTCCTGAGTTCGAATCTCGGTCAGGGTGAGTTACCAGGATAAAGTTTCTTCCGGGGTTTTCCCTTATCCTTCGAGGCGAATGTCGGGTAGCTGTAAGCTCCATTGACCCTGGACTCATATGAGCATCATATTACCCAATTCATTCACCGTCCGATATGACTTAACGTTGGAGGACGTAAATTTAAAAAAAAAAAAAAAAGATATGTGAATAACAAGCAAGTCATGCGTCGTGGCATATAGGCTAGAGTGCTTTGGTTCCCTGTCACGAAGTCGCCTGGGTTCGAGGCCACTCCTAGATTAGATTAGATTGATTTGCGTTCAGTAGGTTCACTTGTAGCCAGAAAAGGCTGTGAACATTGAACATGTCCAGGGGTATAAAGTTGAATAGCATATATATGTACAAAAGTTAACATAAGACACATATTATAATATACAGGCAATATGAACAACAATATGGAAAACAAAGGAGGGATAATTATATATGATAAAAAATCAAACACTTTTTAATTCAGCTTTGACTTGGTTTATGCCAGTACGTCTGAACCTTTTTGCAATGGATACCATTCATTGTTATTTCTTAAATACATATACATTAAAAATAAACTTTCAACATGCATCAATGATTTATTGGTAATGATTTGTCATTGGAACAGTTAGATACTACTTACAGAGCTACAGAAGCATTATCAGGATAATTTGTCATTCAGATAATCTTGTACAGAATAAAAAGATTTTGAGCAAAGGTACTCTCTAACACAATTTTTAAAAGCACTGAAATTATCGATTCTTTCTTTAAGGACATTAGGAAGTGCGCACCTAAGGGTGTGGATTTCAAGTTCCGGGTATAGGAGCGGTGCCAAATCAACATCTTGAGGAAATTGAGGAGCTACACTAGGTAGCGAACCCTGGTCTAGAAAACCAACTTTCCGGCTAGGGTTGCCGAGATGCTGACCACATCTCCTCCCCGTATCGGTTGGATGATCATCCACCTCTACGTTGCGTATGTGGGCGTGAGGCCGGCAATCGGGTTGGCAGGCCCTGGCCCGTTTGCGATTTTTACGCCATGGATTACGAAAATGAAGTGTGTAGTGCTTAACCTCTGCTTTTACTACATGTGGCACCGCATGTGGTGACACTGATGATACATGAGACGAAGATGGAGCACCGGTGGAATGAGTTGGTGCGAGAAACCGCAGATCCCGGAGAAAACCCGCCCCAGCACCGTGTTGGCCACCACAAATCTCACATGCGGTCGCCTGGGATCGAATCCGGCAACCTTGGCGAGAGTTGAGCGGTCTAACCACTCAGCCACGGCGCGGCTTATGGGTTACGAATAACAAACAAAATGTATATATCGCATTTTCCACGGCTGTGCAGTACTCTTGATTTAAATGAGTTCTTCATAGATTTGAATAACTGGTAAACAATAATAAATATACAAAATTTGATGCAGGAAAAAAGAAGCATTAAAACACGCAATTTGTGTTAATCTAATAGTTTCGCAACCTTTAGACCTTTCCGAAGTATTCCATGTTTCCAGTTTACTATTTTATGGGTGTGAATTCATTAGCTAATAGAGTGTTAACTATGCTTTTGTTTGTTTTTGCTTTCCATCTCAAGAGTTTGCTACTACAAATGAACATTTGAATGAGGTTTCCATTCTTGCTTAATTTGAATCAATTCCTAAAGAAAAAGTAATGGAGCATATGTGAATTTTGTGGAGATGAAGAGAGCACTGTTCATTGCCTGATATAATGTAAGGGAGTTAACAAATTGCAGGAGAAAAATATGGGATAAGAAGTGGGACAGCGTGAGCAAAGACGTAGTGGCATTAGGCATGTTAACGGGGATGAGTGAAAAGAAAAATAGATGTATAAGAGAATTCTTATATAAGTAGATAGGGTAAAAGAAGCGAAGGTCAAGAAGAAATGACAACAAGCTGCTCAGGAAAACCAAAGGCTTATGGCCAGAGGACCTGAATCAGCGAACAAATCTTAGGTCACAATTTCGTGTATTTGTACAGATGTATTATAGTGATTGTTAGTTATCAAAGTCATTGTAGTGAAAATATAATGGAAAATGTACAAATAAATATAAAATGTCAAATATCCTAAACAAAACATATCATGCGTGACGTAACCAGGATGGACAAATGGCTTTTTAAACGAATTAAACTTTTTTTTTTTTTTTAATCGCTCATATATGTAAAATTTAATGTTTTGAAAGGGAAATTTTAGAAAAAAGAAACATAATTTCTGGCCATTGTTGTAGAGTATCTAACGTTATAGATAAATTTTACTTGTTCAATTCTTACTTTCTCTACGACGTAAATAATAGATGAGGATTGCATTTAAACGATCATACTCTCAATGTGAGGGAACAGTTTATCATACATTATACTATTTTTGTTGAGATTTATTTCATGTTTCTCTCGTGAGCGTGTAATATCTGGAATCTTTTTGGTGCAGGTGGCGACGACGTGCAACAGCTGTGTGACGCCGGCGAGGAGGAATTCCTGGAGATCATGGCGCTGGTCGGCATGGCTTCCAAACCTCTGCACGTGCGTCGTCTACAGAAGGCGCTCCAGGAGTGGGTCAGCAACCCAGGTACGTCAAGTTCAGGAACAACAATCATATGACTTTCCGCCAACACCTCACACACATGTCTATCACCTACCTTTAAATAATAGCGTACGTGTTGTATTGTACAAGAAGTTCAGTACTGCACATTACAGAGGCTGACATAAGTATTCGAATGTAAACATATGTGTTACTTATATTATTTTAAAGCTACGAGGAGTAAGCATACGTAAATAAAACTGCTACAAAATAAACTTGAGTCTTCCATTAAACATATAAACTCATAAATAGCAACTGAAACTAA
Source organism: Mantis religiosa (assembly GCA_030765055.1). Lineage (NCBI taxonomy): Eukaryota > Metazoa > Arthropoda > Insecta > Mantodea > Mantidae > Mantis > Mantis religiosa. The sequence goes on from CM060950.1 coordinate 419,086,613, forward strand.
TTTGCACTATAAGGAGAAATAAAACGGTTACTTTACATCTGGACATAAGTATTCGAACAGAGAACAACTAGTATTTAGTTATCATTCCCTTTCTTTGAATTACTGCTGATAATCGTTTGGGCATTGTCTGTATGTGTTGTTTAGTGACCATGTTTCTCCACTCTGAAGAAGTTATATCAGATGGTCCTTGCTTCTGATGTGATGCTTCCTAACACGCTCCTCGAGTTCCTTCCAGATGTTCTCTATAGGATTTAAATCTGGAGATTGGGGCAGTGTCTTCAAAGTGTGAGGAGTGTTGTACACGATCTTAAAGCCTTACAATTTCAGCAGTATGCTTCGGATCGTTGTCATGCTGGAAGTAATAATCATGCCCTAATCCCAGCTTCTCTGCACTCTTTTTAAGATTGTTTTCAAGAATCCTCTTTTATTCAAATTTGTCCATGATCCCATCTATGAACACCAGTTCCCCAAAGCCAGATGAAGCTATACAGCCCTATACCATCACACTACTGTCACCATGTTTTACTGTAGCTACCATGTTCTTAGGTTCCCATTCTGTCTCCACACTTTAAGACGTCCATCACTCTTGTATAAGCAGAATTTTCTCTCGTCCGACCAGAGAACCTTATCCCAGAATTCTGTTGGTGTCACCACATACTGTTTAGCAAATTCTATACGCTTTTTCTTATTCACCTTATTAACATATGGTTTCTTCCTAGGAACGCGGGCATTGTACCCAGTACTATTTAAAGCCCATTCAACTGTTCTGGTGTGAATCACAGTGCCAGAATATTGCTCAAGGCATCCTCTAATCTCAGACGAGCAGACTGTCTGCAGACTGACTTTGAGCAGACTGACTTTGAGCAGACTGTCTCGAGACATAGCATAAACACAACTGCTTTGTGGTAGGGGCATGTAGGGTACGTCTAACCACCATTCTTTCTCTTCGATTGGGTACATTCGAATACTTATGTCCTCCAATAAGAGGGACGATAGAATAAATACAGTACAGATTGTGTAATAAATACATACAGAGTAATATTTTAAATATTGTTTCCGAGACAAAAAAAAGGTTAATGTTTACATGTTTAAGAATTCAGCGCTGCCAAATAAATATTACAGCATTTATAGTACGTGCAATATTACATGTTATATTATTCGAATACTTCTGTCAGCCTCTGTACATGTTTTGGGGAACCTTGAATCCAAAATGTTTAGAATAAGCTCTGTGTCTATTTGTGCGCGCGCCTGATTGTCGTCTGTCTGTGAAAAGCACAATTCAAAAGCGTCTTCTAAAGATGCGATACAAATATTATAAAAGTATCCTACTTATTCCAAACTACTGTTTACATAGAGAACTTGCAAACATTTTAATGTTCTGCAGAATGTTTCTAACGGTTTTTATTAAAATGGCATATACTTCAGATATTTTCATGACAAATAAGATACACATCTTGAATTTTCTAAGGAGGTCCGCTAAAGTCCTCTTCGTTCTGCATGATCTTTGGATAGTGCCCCATTCACATAGAATAGTTATCGCAAACGCACACTAAAGCTTGCTGCCACATTAATAAATAAGGCCATTCACAATGAACATTATCGCCAGACACTAACGTCAAACCTTGCCAATTCCAAGCTCTCATGTTCACGTTTGGCGATGAAACAAAAGAGAGGGAGGAAAAAAAAACACTATCGCATTGCTCAGGAACAGAAAAGAAGACATATGGCGTCATTTGACCAGAAATTGGTTGTTTTATTTCAAAATCATCCTTGTCTTTATGACAAAAGCATAAATCCTACAGACATTTTTAATCCGTACCGGACTGTACACACACAGCGCTTCGGTATACTTGTTGACATCGGACGTTTGTTCTCGCTCGCTCGTCGTGCTGGCTGGCTGTATTTAGCCAGAAGGTTTTTGCTGCGTGCCCACCCGTTAAGGGTTTTACCGTAGGTAAGGTATATTTGGGATTTTGTAGGGTGGCATGTGTTTTTTTTAGGTTGGTATTGTTGTGTAAGATTACATTGATTATACCTTGGGATTAAAGGGACAAGATGCAATGCCTAGATCCTGGTGTTTAGTTTCTGATTTAAGATTGGTGAAATTCTGATGCCAAAAAGCTTAGGAGAAGGATGTTTGTTGATGTCTCGCTTGGCCTTTTATAGTACCCGTTTTGCGAACATTGATTGCTAAGGTGTATGCTATCCGATGTCTGCTCATAACATAAACTACCAGCTACTGGTGAAAACTTTTATCCACCTCTGGCTAACGCTACCCTCTAAAGAGAGAGCACATTTAATTGCATCACTAGAACTACAAAATTCCTCATATAATTCATCTCCATTCACACAATCCAGCTTGACACATTCCACAACTTCATGCATGCCATTGAATGTTAATTCCATTTTTAGACATAGTGTAATTAAACTCTTGAAACTATCATCAGATTTGTTAAGTACAGTTTGGCTGGCCGTTCTCAGGCTCTGACATTTCTCGAGAGGGGGAAGCGGGCTGTTGCCAATTCTTTAGCGGGAATTTCAAGCGTATTAGCATATTTCACGAACCAGTAGCCATATTATTATAATAGCGATAATAATAGGACTTACAGAAACTAAAAATCGGAATTCAAGCTCGCACAATATAGTAAACAAACTTTACCAGCACAAGCACAAAAAGCAACGGAAGCCACGTGGTCCAAACAAAATTAAACTGGCAACACGGTGTTATATTCTGAAGCCACGCCTAACAGCGACAATGCTGATTGGCACTAGCAGACAGTTTTAGCTTCCTGACTACGACATCGGATATAGCGACTCCCAGTACTACCAACAGAAGCAGTTATTGCGCGTAAAATTTATGAAAGAAATATTCAAATAGAATGGTGTTGCAATGAATATCTTGCGTGATAATGAAATTGCAAGTTGGAGTTCAATGTTTTAAAGATAATATAGTATTATATTTTCATTCTAAAGATAATTTTGAGGACATGTTTTCAATTGCTCATTACTAGATGTTGGTACTATTGACCTTCCCTCTCCACCTCCTTCAATCGCGAAACGTCAGAGTCGGAGGTCCAACGGCCGGACTGTAAGAATACAAGTTATGATAGAATTCTATTACTTTTTCTCACTAGTAGATTTCAAATTTTAATAAAAAAAAACAATGGCTAACAATTTATGAGTACCACTACTGAAAAATCTATCTTCTTTTCTCTAACTTTACTAATTACCAACTGTACAGCTTCATGAGATTCCGTAAAACAAAGATCAGAATTTTCCAAATATTTTGCCCTTTGAATGAAAACATTTCCATTATTCACAAGGAAACTAATATAAGCCTGAACAATTGTTTGTACTTGTGCATTTTCATTGCAAAAATATCGGAAGGAACTATTGGAAGAAAGGAAGTAGAGCAAGCATTCATTGCCTTCATTGGTTTGCAGGCAAGACGCGCCGATTCCTGCTGTCCAGCGTTTCAACGCATTGTGGCCGTACGCGCGAAATATAAATTCTAGAAAAATATGTGTACATACGTACGTGAAAAGGCAAAAAAAAAAAAAAAAAAAAAAAAAAAAAGGAGAAAAACGCACAGTGAATGAAAATACGGGAGCCGGGAGATTATGAAAAAATAGGCTAAAGTAAGGGAAATCCCGGGAAATACCGGAGAGTTGGTCACCCTACTAGCTGCACGTCAAGTGCGGAGTACCTATACTGGTCGCCAATCTAGAAAGTGATTGACATTTCGTACGGAGAGAGAGGCGACGTTGCCGCTTATTGCTGCCACGTGGAGAGTGCGATAGCATTACGCGTGTGAAGGTGATTCAGTTGCGACTGCAATGGATATTTTATTATTATTATTAATTATTTATAATACTGTACACAAAGACAATAGTACAGTCGTGCATCTGCATACAAACGCTAGAACATGCAAGAACACATCAATGTAAAGATCATCGTAACAAAAGAGACATACCTGTGACATTTTGATGCTTATTGAAGTGGGAAAATGCCGCTTACATAATTTTTCCCGGGAGTATCTAATTTAGACCCCAATGTCTAACTTTCTTCTTTAAAATACTTTCCCAATCTTAACCTTAATGCGCTTACGGATACCTACGCACGTGAAGTCCTATCAAGCACCTTAGAGAATGAAATACTAGACTCCCGGGCCACGCCGTGGCTCAGTGGTTAGACCGCTTGGCTCTCACCAAGGCGGCCCGGGTTCGATCCCAGGCGACCGCAAAGTGAGATTTGTGGTGGACAACACGGCGTTGGGGCGGGTTTCCTCCGAGACCTCCGGTTTCCCCCGTCATCTCATTTCACCGGTGCTCCATCTTCATCTCATGCATCATCAGTGTCACCGTCTGCGGTGCCGTATGTAGTAAAAGCGGGCGTTAAACACTACACACACACACTACTAGACTCCCCTTTCAATTTCTCCTCTTCGAAGTATTCTCTCATAGAGCATATTATTTCCCGTGTATGTCCTTTAATTGGAATACCTTTACCAAATATAGTTCCCGAGGACGTTCAGGTTTTCGCTTGTCACTATATTTAGAGATAATTAAACATCCATTAAACACAATTGCAAATGATCACAACACGCACTCAGATACACGGACTCAGGCACACGTAAACCAAGGCAAATTGCCACAAATAAAATGCAAAGTAACTTGCCAGTATAGGATCTCTAACTGTTGTATACGTGAGGGCTTTCTGTTTATGTAGGGTTATCAGCAAGAGAAACAAACACCAATGTATTGTATTTACTGCAGCGTTTGCTTAACTCTAATCGTTACCATGAAAACCGTTATGACGTACTCATCCCCTCCCATTTATTTAAAGCGTTTCTCCATGTGGTTACTAACTGTCAATCACATTCTAGTTTGGCGACCAATATAATACATGCACTGTTTATGTCAGGACCCATTCTTGGGCCGGATGGTTTATAATTGTATGTAACTGGACGTCGGAGCTTTACTCGGCGATTAGTTGTTTTTCTCAGAAGTTTGAGGACATAATGTATATAGAATTTTAATAAATAAGTTAGAAGAAACGTGCTGATTAAAAGTGTTCCGAAATAAGAAGATCGATTTAAAGTTTTACAAAAACGCTCTTAGAGTACTTGATACAAGAAAACAGCCTCTTAGAAATTCCTGCAATGACTTGACAGAAAAGGGCATTAATTGTTAGCAATAAAATTCAGTTTCAATTCAATTGTATTTATATATCGGAGTTAATCTTATCAGAAACTTGTTAATTACCTGGAGAAACTACTTAATATTTTATGTAAATATGCTTACGTTATTAAGGGTGGCAAGTAGCTGTATTATTGCTTGTTCCAAGTGTGTGGAACGTCTAGTGATATTCATATGGGATATCGTTCAAAAGAGTTTATTGAAAGGCGTGAAATGCAATCTACTAAAAATAAGTTTAACTGTCACACAGAATATCCGTTGGGACAAGTGTTCCGACTTACATCAGATTCTGAATTCTCTTCTTCGTAGAGTATGCAAGAATTATGAGACTGACCCCGTAGCTCAGTCGGTAGAGCACCTGCCTGCCGTGCTAGGGGTCCCGGGTTCGATTACCTGCGGTGGGGATGGGGATTCTTCTCCAACCATCTTTCCCAGAATCTGGAAGTATGACTGAGTGTGAATGTGTGCGTGATCTAATGATTAAAAAGCAAAGATAACGAGTTAACACCTTCAGTATGTTCCCAAGGAGAACGGCCGCCGATATGACCATAGCAGTTAAAGGCGGGGTATAAATGGAACAGGGGGGGGGGGAGAAAGAATTATGACTACCATCTTCCCCACGAGGAAGAGCTGAAAGGCCACTGAAACACGCAGAAGTCCATAGCTCGAAGATCCATCCCAACTAGAGAGAACGATAAACAAACCCTTTTACCAAACAGTGTCCACAGGAAGTATTCTTTCCTTTGAGCGAGCATCTGCACAATTTGTCCGGCACCGGTGGGAAATCCACAGTACCTACAAGTATGATTTACAAAATGAATATGCGTGTCTGTGTGCGTGTGACTAATGATAAAAAGCATAGCCAGTCCAATGCCAAATATATATAACTAACACTATTGCCAATATGAAGATATGTTCCAAAGGAGCCTACCTCTATGGCGTAGGTGGTAGCGTGTCTACCTCACGTTCAAGAGGTCCAGAGCTCGAATATTGCTTTCGATGAGTTCTAAGCTCTAGGTACCCTTAGAGTTGTAGGTTTTATCTTCAGAAAGATTCATGTCTGGTAACTCTAAGCTCTATGTACCCTGGGCTCATTTCAACATCACTTTATTCATAGTCCGATATGACTAAAGTTTGGAGGATTTCTTTTATCCTGAAAGGTGAATGACTGGTAACTCTAAGCTCTATGTACCCTGGGCTCATTTTAACATCACTTTATTCATAGTCCGATGTGACTAAAGTTTGGAGGTTTTCTTTTATCCTGAAAGATAAGGGTCTGGTATCTCTAAGCTCTATGTATCCTGTACTCATTTGAAAGTAATTTCTTTCATCGTGCCATATGACTTAAAATTGGAGGGTTTCCCTTATCCTGAAAGATGAATGTCTGTTAACTCTATGTACCCTGGGCTCATTGGAACATCATTTCATTTATAGTCCGATATTATTAAAGTTTGGAGGTTTTCCCTTGTCCTGAAAGATGAATGTCTGGTGTCTCTAAGCTCTATGTACCCTGGACTCATTTGAACATCATTTCTTTCATCGTGCGATATGACTTAACGTTGGAGGTTTTCCCTTATCCTGAAAGATGAATGTCTGTGATCTCTAAGCTCTATATACCCTGGGCTCATTGGAACATCATTTCATTTATAGTCCGATATGATTCAAGTTTGGAGGTTTTCCCTTATCCTGGAAAATGAATGTGTGGTAACTCTAAGCTCTATGTACTTTGTACTCGTTTGAGCATCATTTCATTCATAGTCAAATATTATTTAAGTTTGGAGGTTTTCCCTTGTCCTGAAAGATGAATGTCTGTTAACTCTAAACTCTATGTACCCTGGGCTCATTTGAACATCATTTTATTCATAGTCCGATATGATATAAGTTTGGAGGGTTTCTTTTATCCTGAAAGATGAATGTGTGGTATCTCTAAGCTCTATGTACCCTGTACTCATTTGAACATCATTTTATTCATAATCCGATATTATTTAAGTTTGGAGGTTTTCCCTTGTCCTGAAAGATGAATGTCTGTTAACTCTAAACTCTATGTACCCTGGGCTCATTTGAGCATCATTTTATTCATAGTCCGATATGATATAAGTTTGGAGGGTTTCTTTTATCCTGAAAGATGAATGTGTGGTATCTCTAAGCTCTATGTACCCTGGGCTCATTTGAACATCATTTTATTCATAATCCGATATAATTTAAGTTTGGAGGTTTTCCCTCATCCTGAAAAATGAATGTCTGGTAACTCTAAGCTCTATGTACCCTGCACTCATTTGAGCAGCATTTCGCTCAATTCATTCATCGTCCAATGTGACTTACGTAACGCCGAAGGTATAATTAAAAGTGTTGCAAAGAAGAGGCCGCTGATATAAACCAAGGAGGATTATTTTTGTACGAAATAAGTAAGATTGTGACAGCTTGCTTTTGCCGGCTTCGGCTCTGCTGAAGTTCATATTACTGTTTGAAGTTATGGTAAGATGAAAGTTAATGCAAATGGATTTTTCTGGAAATAAAATTTATTTACATAGATTTCTTGCCTAGTTTCGCAACGAATTCGTTTTGATATTTAAAACAAAAATAAAATAAGGGAAGCAACGGACGTGAATCAGACAGAACGCGGTTTAGTCTCGCCGCCAACGAGATGCGTCTCGCAAGAAACGACACACTTGCTTCATTACCGGACAATCGTCATTCTGCACATAGCTGGAAGAACATAAATTGTTTCTTTCTCGTACTTAGTGCAGAATTTTTCCACAACCGTCGGCAGCGAAAGAAAACGAGCGTGTTTTTGCGACAG
>CM060950.1:419099610-419317110 GCA_030765055.1 Mantis religiosa
AATGGGTGAAATGATGCTCAAACGAGCCCGGGGTCCATGGAGCTTAGAGTTATCTGTCATTCGTCTTTCAGGATAAGGGAAAACCCCGGAAAAACCTTATCCAGGTAACTCACCCTGACCGAGATTCGAACTCGGGACCTCTTGAACGTGAGGCAGACACGCTACCATCTGCGCTACCGGGGCGGGCACGGCAGGCGGGATGCTGGTTGTGCAAGATGCCTGGAGTACTCTGCTCTGGGTGGGCGTCCTCCGGTCTCCAACTGCTCGTGGCAGTTTCGGGGCCATGGCAGGTGGGATGACCATTGTCCTTAATCCACCATCGGGGAGTTTCTATCTGGTAAAGTGTAGGGACCCCGCCCTCTTTACTGTGGTGACTCCTTGGGGTCGGCCACCCTCTATCTCCTATCAGTTCATCCTTTCTCCCGGGGCTGCCCCACTTGGGATATAGGTACTAAAGACCAGTCTGGTCGAGGTGGCTAATCCCCTCCGAACAATCCATTCCAATCCAATCCTATTATGTTATCTACTATGTTATCTACTTCACGTGGAGAAGACGTTCTCATGAATATGGTTTAGCAGGGCATTCACTTTGCACGGTAGGACATAAAAATACGAATAACGATTTTCTAAATGAGAAAATTGTAAGTATTTGAAAATTTAAGTCATTAGCAAGGAACATCTCGAAAACACTTATTTTCATAAACAAGTTTAACGAGATCTTCACTTTTTCAGTATCTATCACCGATTTTCTATCTCTTACGGTTAACCAGATAAGTAAAAGTAATTCAAAATAAAGAAGACTTCAGAAGCTAATCCCAGAAGGCCCGGGCTCGATTCCCGTGGCTGACCTACTTGACCCATGGCGTTTTTTCGGGGATTTTCTTGGGGCGCCAGGCGAATGCTGGGTAGGTTAATTACATTCACCGGGTTTCCTGTCCCTCCATTTCGTTTCCATGATCATTCCACGTCATCTCTCATCTGGCGTCTTATGCTACCGGTACACACTTCTTCCTTCGGTAGCACAGTCTCTGGTCTCCAGACCGACCTGGTGGGGCCGTTACAGGACCACGGTAGGTGAAATACCGGTTGCGTTGTCCTGCTGGGGAGTTTGCAACTGGTCAAGTGTAGGGATCCTGCCCTCTGCACTGTAATGACTCCTTAGGACGGCCATGCTCTGTTTCCTCTCGCCTCATCTTTGGATTCCAAAGTGAGGGAAGTTCCAAAATAATAATTTTCATTAAAATAAGAGAGAATAATGACTCAAGTAGCCAAGGCTACTTCGGTACTCTTTCTATTGTACAGTCACACGTAAGTCGTTCTTGCACTGCATGGCTGGTCACACTATAAGCTTCCTCTCTCCACTCAGACGTGGGTGTAACCCACTTGGGGGCATAGGTACAACAGACCAAATTTAGACCTCCGTGTAGAATCCAATCCAATCCAATCCGAAATGTTTCCATACAAAGGATCGTTTGAGTTGGGGAATGTTGACGAAAATATTCATGTGGGGTCCTTGGAAGAAGTTAAATTTAAATATATAGTTTGGTTAGATGGGTAAGAGCGACTGAACGGAAACTAGGAGATCTGTGGTTCAAATTCCGGCCATGGCATTGAATTTTTCAGTTTGATTCTATCTATTCAAAACCTTAGCCTATATACGGCTAGTGTGAAGAAATGATGAATTTACATCAATTAACTTAACTAATAAGAGTTGAATGATGAAGCCTGGGACTCAAGTACTTAGAATAGTAAGTCGCCACAAACGGTGTATCTCGAATGCGGCAACTCCTAGTGGTTTACTGGGGAAATATATGAGTCCATTGGAGAATTTAATATCATGACGGTACGTTGCTTATGGTAGCTCAATGGGTAAGAGTGACTGAACGGAGACCAGGAGATCCGTGATTCAAATCCCGGCCATGACACTGAATTTTTCATGTCGACTCTATCCAAAACTTTAGGCTGTATACGGCTAATGTGAAAGAACAATTAATTTCCATCAATTAACTTAATTCAAGTTTGGTGTTTAATTTGACCTTTCATTATTGACCTATACTGTTTCACAGACAGGCACACAAATAGACGAGTAACAAAAGAATTGCTAAATAAGACCTGAAGCTTTCCTGGCGACGAATACGCCCACTTTCTTCTCGGGCAGCCAGCCAGCCAGGTGAAAAGATGATTAGATATCAACGTTTCGGGAGTGTGCATCTCTCCCATCATCAGGATATTTATAAAAGGTTATAACACAAATGAAATGCTGGATATAACACAACCATAAACAAAGACAAAACATTATCAAAATTCGCATTACTGAACAAAAGACTGTTTTCAGTAAATTAATTTTAAGTCAATTTTCGGGAGACGACCATCTTGTCAAAATGCAACAGTTAATGGGAGCGGAGAATTAAGGAGGCTTGGCGATTTCCTCTGAAAGGAGCATGCTTAATCGTGATGCTGGATTTCAGTTCAACTCCTCTTGGAAACCAGCCTTAAAATGGAAATCCGTCAAATTAAGAAGCAAAGATCAATACAGCTTGATAATCAAGTTATGTAGTTACGTTTATTTGACACAATTTTCTGTACTCACGCCATCTCCTGATCTAGCATTTAATTTACTGAAAACAGTCTTTTGTTCAGTAATGCCCGATTTCTGTTAAGACATACCACGAGTTTAACAATAGTTAAAACAGAAATTGCATTTCACCAACAAGTGTTAGCGTAACTTTCGTGTTAAATCTCTTGTTAAACTAACACGCCAAATTTCTGATGTTAAGTACTTAACAATTGTAAATAGTCAAGATGGCGAGCATGAACTCCGCTGTTGATGTCGATTTGCTATATTTAGTGAGTGAGTGAGTGTGTGGTGTTTAAGGGCCCGTCGACAACAAGGTCATTTGGGCCCGAAGTCAAAATTAAAAACCTAAAAGCTACACTATTAAGCTAAAAAGCTAAAATAAAATAAAAACACTCAACTATTAAAAGTACATAAAAACTCATCCTGTCCTAATAAAAAGCTCTAAAATTAACAAATGTAAAATACAAGTCATACTTGTGTATTAAAACCGATTTTAAAAACAAACCGCAGTGCCTTATCCACGGCCACTGGGTCGTCACCTAAAATACCGGGCAAGTTAGCTCCCAAGCCTAAAAACTGGCGAACGCGGGCATACTGCGGACAGTCCAGTAATATATGCCGCACAGTGAGGCGTACGGCACACGGAGCACACACTGGGGCCGGTTCCCCTCTTAATAAATGTCGATGAGTCGCTCGTGTGTGCCCAATTCTCAGCCGGGTGAGTATCACCTCGGCTCGCCGGTTATCCCTGCAGGAAGTTAGCCAGGGTTGTACGCTCTCCTGCTATATTTAAGACCGTCTAAATGGCATTCGTAGTAGAGTACGGCCTATGAGGAGAAATGATTTTGAGGAGCTATCCGAAGAAAATTTTTTACGGAGGTATAGACTGTCGAAACAAGTTGCTATGAAGGTTACTGCGGAAGTACAAGAGAGGTTAGAACATGCATCGAAAGGAATATGCCGATCTCGCCTTTGCATCAAGTATTAATAACTTTGCGATTTTATAATTCACTGAATTATGTGGATAATACATTGTCCACCTACCATCTTGAAACGTTCAAGTCACTTGTCACTTGTACTTCTTCGCACCTCGTTTTAGATTTACGTAGTACGTTTCGTTTGTAGTAATGACACATGCATTTGAATTAAGTTTGTTTCCAATTTTTCCCCGTGTGACATGTTTCTCTTTTACATTCACTGCATCCGTCCCATTTTCCACGATATCGTTATACTTCGTCACCAATTCAATTAGCAATCCTTTCTCCATTTATGAGAAATTTGTTTCATGGCTTTTGTTTATGATTTTGTTTATCCACTATTTTTTTAGCTGTGTGCAGACTGCGTTGCAGACGAAAATGAAAACAAAGTGCATCGTAGTACGTTCAGAAAATAATACGACTCATCCACAGTTACAAGTGTTACAAGTTTCTTGGCGTTAGCACGTGTTTCTTAACATTGTCAGAAAACAGGTTGGTGAAATGCAAGAAATTGTTACCGCTATTACAATTGTTACGGTACATTTGTTAACGTCGATTTTAACATCTGTTGGTGAAATCGGGCCTAATGCGAATTTTGATAGTGTTTTGTCTTTGTTTATAGTTGCGTTATTTTCAGTGATTCATTTGTGGTTATAACATTTTATAAATATCCTGATGATGAGAGAGATGCACACTCCCAAAACGATGATATCTGATCATCTTTTCACCTAGCTGGCTGTCCGAGAAGAAAGTGAACAGAAATGCTGTTTAAGAAGGGAGTATATGTGAGTGCGGCACATTCTCAGACAACCAGCTCCTAAAATCTTGAGACACCAAGAATTAAATCAAGGCTGGTATCAGAATGCCGGGGAACCCTTGTGACATCCGCGGAACACAACACAGTTCAACTGAGATGGCTGCCAGGATATGTGGGCATTCAGGGCAACGATGTAGCAGATGAAGGAGACAAAAAAACCCAGCGAAATCCCATTTATGGGACCAGAGCCAGTGCTGGTATCATACAGACCAGTAAGACAAGCAATTAGTAATTGGGCTATACATGTTTGCACACGTCTCACTATATTCTCTGAAGTTTTACGGAGAGTATCCTCACCAATGTCACTTATTTCGCTTCGAATGGATTCCTTGAGAACATCAACTGTCCGTGGCCTATTCTTGTACACTCTATCTTTACACACTCCCACAAGAAAGAAATTCCGGCGAGATTAGGTCAGGGAATCTGAGGGAGGCCACTGACCTTTTGAGATTATTCTATTATCAAAGAAACTGGTTACAAGTTCCACGGTGTCATTAGATGTATGTCACGTTGCTCCATCTTGCTGGAAATAACCTTCTCTTAATTCGATATCATCTCCGTAAAACTTCAGAGAATGTGGTGAGACGAGTACAAACATGTATAGATGCTGGTGGAGGACACTTCCAACATTTTCTCTGAGATGTACATAGTGTAATGTAATAAGTAATATATGAAACTATTAACAGTGAAGTAAACAAATATATACAAATGTAACAATTTGTAACGTAAAACTTCACTTATCTTATAAGATATGATGATAATTTCTTATAATTAGTACAGGGTAGCGATTTCATGTAAAACTTTTACACATCCTCAGCCGGAAGAAACAAAACTGTCGCCATCGTTACGAACTCTAGATGTTGATATGTTCTTGTTAGTATTACCAAAATCTGAAAATGAAACAAATTTAAAAACAGAATCGAAGGCCGGTATTCCAAAATTCATTACGTGATGTTTGTTTTTTAAAATAAATATATTTTCCTAAACAATTAAATCTATCTGACCATTTAATTGTTTTAATAATTTAACTTCTTGATTTACTCGTATTTCATGGTTAAATGACCAAAAATGATCTGCTACGGCCGATTTATCAGTTTGTTTATGCTTAATGTTACGAAAATGTTCTTTCCTTCTGATTTCTAAATTACTTTTGGGACAGGAAATTCTATTCGTAGTTAATTTATCTCCATCTTCATCAGCCACACGTTCGGGCGCAATTTGTTGCGGAAATGAAATGTGTAGTGTTTAACGCCCGCTTTTACTACATATGGCACCGCAGGCGATGACACTGATGACACATGAGATGAAGATGGAGCACCGGTGTAATGAGATGGCGGGGGAAACCGGAGATCCCGGGGAAAACCCGCCCAAGCGCCGTGTTGTCCACCACAAATCTCACTTTGCAGTCGCCTGGGATCGAACCCGGGCCGCCTTGGTGAGAGCCAAGCAGTCTAACCACTGAGCCATGGCGCGGCCAATTTGTTGCGGGATTTCTATGTTTGAGATGGGATGCACGTTGACTGTTTCGAAGACCCACGTCGAGAAGCCAGATATAACAGGGTTAACTCGTTGTATTTTGATTTGTTTCTTGATGATTGTGCTTGATTAAATAAGAGTCATGAGAATCTTGGTTTCAGGCATGGTTCGGAATAAAGTTTCGAAGAAGTCAAATTTTGTAACTATTTAATTGTATTATTTGGATTACACTTTACTTGAACTTCCTTTCCTAGTCACTTTCAGGTTACTTCCAACATATCGATAAATTCTTACTTTGATTATATTTAAACAGTTCCAACTATTACATAAAATTTCTTGATCCTGCACCACTATTCATCACACTCACCATTACAAAATATCTCTACAGATTATTGATTTTTCGTAACTATCGTTACTCCTATCTTAATTTTGTGATTGGCCGATTTAATTCCACGTCACAACAATACGTCATACAATTATTACTACGGCCAATCACAAAATCACATATATTTTTACTTATTTAAATTACTAAATATACAATCATTTTTTTTACAAATTTATAAACTTTTCATAACTTTTCTAAATATAACTCGAAACTACTGTTACACGTTTTGTCTTTCCAATATAAACCTGATCACAATCCCAATAATTAAACTGATAAATGTCAGATTTTTTATTATTAGGAATTTTATCTTTTTAGAGTAATTTAATACATTTTTAATACTATATTTATTTTGAGGAACTAAAGTTATACCAAACTCTAAAAAAATTTTTGGAAATGTTTATTAACCCAAGAATGGTAAGAAAATATTATAAAATTATAATCGTCTTTTATTCTTCTAAGGATAGAAAAAAGACGATTATAATTTTTAAAAAAATTACCTACCATCCTTAGTTTAATAAAGATTTTCGCCCGCCTCGGTAGCGTAGATGGTAGCATGTCTGCCTGACGTTCAAGAGTTCCCGAGCTCGAATCTCGGTCAGGGTGAGTTACCTGGATAAGATTTTTCCGGGGTTTTCCCTTATTCTGAAAGACGAATGTCGGGTAACTCTAAGCTCCATGGACCCCGGACGCATTGAGCATCATTTCACCCATTTCATTTTTCGTCCGATATGACTAAATTTTGGACGACATAAATTAAAAGAAAATCTCTTCAATTTTTTTTAAAGAGTTTGCTATAACTTTAATTCCTAAAATAATTATAATATTAAAATTTATTACATTTCTCTAAAAAAAGATAAAATTGCTAATAATAAAAAATATGATTTATCAGTTTAATTGTTGCGATTGTGATCAAGTTTATATTGGAAAGACAAAACATAATTTAGAAACCAGAACGAAAGAACATTTTTGTAACATTAAGTATAAACAGACTGATAAATCGGCCGTAGCATATCATTTTTGGTTATTTAACCATGAAATAAATCAAGAAATTAAATTATTAAAACAATTAAATGGTACGATAGATTTAATGGTTTGGGAAAAGATATTTGTTTTAAAAAACAAACATTGCGTAATGAATTTCGAAATACCGGCCTTCGATTCTGTTTTTAAATTTGTTTTATTTTCAGATTTTGTTAGTACTAACAAGAACAAATCAACATCTAGCGTTCGTAAGGATGGCGACAGGTTTGTTGTTTCCGGCTGAGGATGTGTAAAAGTTTTACATGAAATCGCGATCCTGGACAATTTATAAGAAAATTATCATAATTTCTTATAAGATAAGTGAAGTTTTACGTTACAAATTGTTACATTTGTATATATTTGTTTGCTTCACTGTCAATAGCTTCATATTTTACTTATTACATTACACTATTTACATCTCAGAGAAAATGTTGGAAGTATCCTCCACCAGCATCTATACATGTTTGTACTCGTCTCACCATATTCTCTGAAGTTTTACGGAGATGATATCGAATTAAGAGAAGGTTATTTCCAGCAAGATGGAGCAGCGTGACATACATCTAATGACACCATGGAACTTGTAACCAGTTTCTTTGATAATAGAATAATCTCAAAAGATCAGTGGCCTCCCTCAGATTCCCTGACCTAATCTCACCGGAATTTTTTTTCTTGTGGGAGTGTGTAAAGATAGAGTGTACAAGAATAGGCCACGGACAATTGATGTTCTCAAGGAATCCATTCGAAGCGAAATAAGTGACATTGGCGAGGATACTCTCCGTAAAATTTCAGAGAATATGGTGAGACGAGTACAAACATGTATAGATGCTGGTGGAGGACACTTGCAACTTTTTCTCTGAGATGTAAATAATGTAATAGGACCGTGTAATAACCCGATCTGTATTAGATGTAGGTAAGGAGATGAATCAGTTATCTGTTATTTGACTGTCCAGTTCTTGCTCATCTAAGAGCAAAAGTTTTGCCAGTCACTTTCCAAGGATGTTTGAACTTTTAGAGGCATCAATAAGAAAATTCATTTATGAATAGCGGATTACTTAGTTGAAAGGAATAAAGTTGGCGATGCATAGTAGATCAGCAGCAGGTCGCAGTGCTAGGGCTTTTAAAGGCCCCCAATTTTCAAACAACTCAACAAGAGTTTTAGAAAACGATCGCTGTGTGTGTGTCCTACCTATTAAAGATAGATGGCGAGACACTAAACATAGAGGCTAATTTGATTATGCTTAAGGAATCCGTAATTTCCAACTTGGTGTACCACAAGCGGTACGCGAACCGCCCTGTGACATTTGGTTTCCTACAGGAAGTATAGAAGCTGATATATAGTTTTGTGACTACTGCTGTTTGTGTACAGACAATGTGTGCCAGGCCATGGTTATTTCGTGCGCGGAAAATCAATTTCACGGGCTAGGAGTCTGGTTGCAGCGGACCCAGTTCAGTTCCCGGGTGTGGCATATGTCCTTGGTTCATCCTCATGCAGCTATCTTTTCCTAGTACACAAAGTCCTTTTAAGTAAATATTAATTTTTATAAAATCTTTTTATAGAATCATTTATACCTAGTCCAAGCATTTTTTATTAGTAAAAAGGTAAAGCACACACTTGTAGTGAAGTATACGGTAACCAAAGAATCTCTACTTATATTTTAGTTTCTGTAACATTTAGCTAAAGCTAAGGGAGTATTGTATTCCACCTAAAAATCCATTATCGTCATTTCTCCGCGTTAATATTGCATACATGGACATATTAGGTAAACATGGCCATCTGTAATTCAACTTAAGTTAATCACCAAGCAGGCCATATAGATGATGCAACAAATGCTTAGGTTTATTGAAATCCCAAATTGTGACGTAGGACCAATCAGAATTAAGTATTGCGGTGGCTTAGCAACAAAAACAGAAAAAAAAAAGAACCAATGATTTTATTCTTAATTTTTTCTTCTGGCTGAGGGAACCCAAGCGCCTCCTAACGTCAGCATTGACGAGAAAAGGAGAAAAAATTATTATATTATGAAGATTCTATCTCTTACACTTTACCAGTTATGGAAAAAACTTTCTGAATGAAAAGGAACCCAGAAGTTATTCCCAGAACTTCCAGATATACACTTTATTTATTTGTATTTAATCAAAATCATAAGAGCAGTTTTTGAGAAAATCAAAATATTCTTAAATTATGCTGTTCGTAGATACGCACACAGATGTATTTGTTTAAAACTACTGTTTTTATTCGGGGAGTCTCAAAACGTGTATTTTTCGGTAAAATTTCAATATATCTAAAATTTTTGGTTGGAATATAATTCTTCCTTTATTTTCTGTAATATATAGTACAGAACACAATATGTTGCATTTTAAAAGTTCTGTCAATGACATCGCTGAAATTTGTGTTTATTTTTGCTAAAATTTTCCATTCAAACTATTAATTTTGGCGTGTCCGAGTAAATTTTAAAAACGAGTCAATTTTAAATTTATTTGCATGGTTCCTTACATATTAAAGACCTGTATTGTACCAGATTTTGACAACACTGCATTTTAATAACTGGATGACTGGCGCGAATAGTTTACACAGCCTCGACGCAAAAAGCAGCTATAGAATGTGCTCTTTCTTGTCGACTTGACACTCCATCTTATTGAACTGAAGGAACAAACATTATATAAAGCGGAAACATATTATTTCGTAGAATACACAATTCTGTATCGAATTACATAAACGGCTCTGCAATACATTTTATTTGATACCCAAATGTTTCACTTAAGGGAGACGCCAGAAGTTACGAGCCAAATCATGTAATAATTATAATCGTACATGGATGAGAGTACGATTGATTAAGCACTGAAGTCCTATTCCGGAAGGAAAAACATCAGTGAGTGTTAAGCAGTATCCAGAACCAGTCATTCACGTGACAGGCGCCTACCTGCTGCAGAACTCGTGCTGGATTATGACCTATCGAGACATAAATACCGTTATGGTACAGCATTGCAGTGTGGTTATATTTCATTTCTAATTACAATAAAATTTGAATAAAGCACCTGATTTCTCCTCTCCCCTCAAAGTTACCCTGCAACTGCCTAGAAAATCTTATACAACTGACAAAACTCAACAAGCTAACTCTTGGCTGGGTGCCAGGGCATAAAGGTGTTTCAGGCAACGGGAAAGCAGATGCCTTAGAAGGAAAGACTCTGTAATATCATTTAGGGGAAGGGAACCGATTATCGGATGGTTTCCTATTATCGGATAGAATGATTTCCTAATCTTGAAACTGCTGCACTATATCGTAGAATGCATTTAAGTGCTTTGCCTTTCCCTTCTCTGCGGCCATTTTGAGTTTGCTTACAGAAGAGAAACACGTGCTAATTTAATGACAAGTTTTGTGAAATGGCAGTCACGTATTATTTTGTAGCATTCAGTATATCTAAACACGTGGGCTAAATGTAAGTAATTATTCTATGTTTTTATATGTAATCGTAAACTATATGTTTTGAATTAACTATCTCAATTACAATTTATTAATACTGTGACTGTGAGTTCGTGGAATTAAAAGTCCGAGTTGCAGATATTCCAAATGTTCTTTATTTCCCTAGAAATATACTGTTCAGTTCTCACGTAACAACATTACGTCACATACACAACACAATCTACCAAGGTCAATGACAATAACAATGAGCTCTCGTTACAACAACACTCTACAGCTGTTTACTGCTTACCTCTCGCGACTTACACTCTTTTTACAACTGATTCTTGGCGAGTCGTTGCCTTCTTAAATACCTCATTAATAAATTCGAGACTCTTCTAGGAGAATAAAGAAACCGAATATGCTATCACATTCCAGAAGCGTAATTTAATCTATGCCGGCAAGTCCTTTATCACAGCTATCTTTATTTGCTGGCTCTTTGTGTACACTAGCCGCGGTATCGTAGAAAACGGCTTCGCGACAATACATAATATGTTTTCCGATCTCTGTGCATTTGCTTGTTTTGTGTGGAGGGCTCTTATTATCGGATAGCTAGGAGATTAGCAATATCTGATATTAGGCTTCGATTAGTTATTTCATACTGACATTTTTATTTTACAGATGTCCACTTTAAAAAATTCGAAGCAGCGGAAAAAATTGAATCACCGTCCATAATCTAAACTGTTAATGTTATTAAGCAGAAGAAGATGAGGTGTTCAAGAGTTTCGTAAATGTACAATGTGCCGAAATCAACTCTTGAAGTCCGTAAAAGGGTGAATGAATCACGTTCAAAATTAAAATTCATTACCAACACAAGGCAGTCTAATAAGCCTAACACAAGAGGAAGACCTTCCGGTACAGCACCTACTATGACAAATTCCTCAATTAAAAGGGCCCTTGTACAAAAACTGCAAAGACATAGCGAACCAGGTAGACCTGGAAGATCTAGAACAGCACTGGCTACTCAGCATCATCATCATCATCCTTCAAGAATGTTGCAACTGCAGTTCTTAAACCATCTTCGTCGTCTACCCAACAGAACAGGCCAAAATAAAAGAAAAGAAGCTGCAGACCATCATCGCGGACGATTTTGTTCCCCTGGTCCCAACGGACGAGGAGGACATTGTGGATGACGAATGTCTGTATTGTAACCATCCCTATCGCTTAGACAAATGTCGGGAACAGTAAATTATGTCGCGGCGAAAAGCACAGAAATTTTGGTGCCGAGAGATAAGCGCGGCTTGAGTACACAAAGAGCCTGCAGATAAAGATAACAGGTGGACAGTGCTTGCATAAGCAGATAAACATATCGCTTGAGGCCCAGATAGGGTTTCACGTAAGGAAGGTACTAGTGATATCTCGATTGACAGAGAATAGTTGTTTTTATTATTTGCTCCAGAAGTCTCTCGAATTTATCAATGAGGTATTTAAGAGAGCGACGACTCGCCAAGAGTCAGTCGTGAGTTGTAAAACAGTCGCGGGAGAGGTAAGCAGTAAACAGCTGTGAAGTAACAGGAGCAACAGATCGCTGTTTGTTATTGTCATCGACCTTGGTGTTGTAGATTGTGATATGTGATGTAATTCTGCTGCTACGAAGTGTATTTCTACGCAAATAAAGAACATTTCGAATTTCGGCAAATTGGACTTTTAATTCTAAGAACCCACAAAGTCACAATATGCTGTACCAAACTTCCTAAATGGGCTCATGAACTTTGTTCTAGCGTCGAAATAACGAATGGAAGTTGCACTGAATAACACAAGGTTCTTTAAATCACTATTGTTGCTATCCGATATTAGGCACCCTAAAATATTTGAGCATATATGCATCTCTTAGAGCATATATAATTTTTTAAAGAAATAATTCAAATAAACAAACCTTTTTTCTTTGTTACTCTGCTACAGTGTTCCTAATATGTATTAATACGGTTTATTATTTATTTATTATCCAATTTTTTAAATTCATATTTTACCCAAAAATATATTAGGAATATAGTTTACAAATTTATGAATATAATACAATTTACAAAAAATAACAAAATTTAAAATCAAGCTGACAAACAGTAAACATCAAGATGAATCATTTAGCTTAAGAAATATTTTGTTTAAGAAAGCCATGAAATATTGATAAGTTTTGTAATTCATCAGAATATGTGTACGTGGTTTTGAGAAAGTGTAACCTAAGGATTGAAGCAATAATTCAAGTTCGTATCTTTCAAAACAGAAAAACGGGTAATCAAATAAAATGTGAGGGGCATCTTGAAGATGATTTCCACAAATACAATGAGATGTTGATTTGATTTTGAATCGAAATAAGTAAGCTGAAAATTTGCCTTGTCCAGTTAAGAATTGAGTGAGAACATAGGGTTAACGAATTTACATTTATGTCTGTTAGAAACTGTTGAGAAATATAAATCCTTAGTCAAAGCACCACAATCACATTTTAACCAGTATTCATTCCAGTCGCTGATGATAATCTCCTTTAATGTTTGCCTCACATAAGAAATAGGACATAGAGTGTAAGTCTGGAAGATTTGAAGTCGCAGCTCTCTTTGCAAGCTCATCTGCACGTTCATTTCCGGCATTCCCCACGTGCCCTCTGACCCATGAAATACACAAATGAGAACCATATAATAATTGACTTCTTATTTCAGCTGCAATAGGAATTTTCTTGACATATAATAGCAAAATAAAATATTATTTAAGCCACTTTAAAAAACTATCCGACATTCGGCTCCTCTTCACTACTGGTCCTGAACCAGTGTTTTGTATCACCCTTAAGTACTGCGCGAAAAACTATTGATCAGTGGATAAAATTAAAATAAAAGTGGGAAGGAACAGAAGGATGTAGACACAGTAAAATAATGATAAATATCCTCCTCACTTACTGAAGATGTACTTAAACTTAACAAGTCCCAAATAAATCTGATAATAGGGGCAATGTCAATTTCAGGAAATTGACATATTTAAAGAACTATGTATGCAGATTATACATTGTAGAGAAACAAACTTGCTTCTTATATTATACACACTTGGTAAGTTTTAGGCAGGAAAAGATACGAACTACTATTATGTGTTTCAAATGGGAAGGTGTTTGTCCTTGAGCGCTACTAGGCGAGCAACCAATCGGAGTGCTGCAGTGTTGTCGTATTGCATTCCCCCTAAGTGGTGTGTGACGAGCGCCAAACTAATCAATCTCTAATAAATGCTATTTGCGCTAAGACAAAAATTCAGATTTTGCAAAAATTGATCCATGAGGAAGGAGAGAGTAACGTATTTAACATAACCGTAAAATCCACATTTTTTGGCTCAAATAGTGCCCCTAATACAAATAAAGTAGATATCGTTGCATTGCGGCGTAAGCACTGTAATGCATATCATTATTGGTTGGCATGTATGTGTGAACATCTATTTGAAATTACTCAGAACTGAAACATAAACATTTGACATGACGTGGTAAAAGAAATGTTTACTTTGAATAAGCCAAGGAGTTTGTTAAATTCGATGAGAGGAAACGATACACTTCTTGCTAGTTTGGCAGAACGTGTCTGGTCACATTATACCTTTGTTTATGAATGATTCGTAAGCTCTACTAAAGAGAGTTCAAAGCAGCATTATTCAGTTACTCTTCCATGAAAAAAATATATCAGCTGGATCAATGAGACGCGATCCAGACGCCTTACTACTGCTAGAGCAATCCAATAGAGTTAATGTGGGCTCAAATTATGTTGCAAACAGAAATAATATTTTTAAACTGACTGACGTTGAACGACTTATTCATGAAGAAATTGACAAGGAACACAACAAGACTGGGAAAACTGCGTGATACATCAGATAAACTACAATAAGATGAATTTTGGAAAGAAATAGCACGTAACGAGATTTTGGAACCTATGATCATAAATTTGCAGTACTCAGACGTTGAATACAATGACAATGACGAATTATCTCTTAACATAAGTAACATCCATAGCTATACGGATGTACCGCTGGCATTTTTGTTGGATTAGAAAAATAAGTAATTCATTAACTTTAAACTAAATATTTAAAACATTTCCGTAATATACAAATATTCATGTTGCAATTGTGATTTCAACAACTGCATTATTATAAAACTTTGGAAAATTCAGTTTGCGTTCCCTTAGGTCTAGCGCCAAGAAGACTCACAATTGTGCGAGAGAGAAGGAAATACAAAAAGAGTGGGGATAGCGAGATGGCAACGGTGAAGGCTTTAACACATCAGATTGGCTACAGGCGAGAACTCTTCCCATTTGAAACATATAATAAACCATTGCCGACCGTCGTAGCCTTGGTCGCTAGAGCGCATGTCTCTAGCGTTCCGCCGCGTTCGAATCCCGCCTTGGGCATGGGTGTTTATGTGTATAGTGAATATGTGTGAAACTAAGGAAAAGAGATAAGAAAATAAACGGAAATCATGAAAAAACTGTTAAATAAGAAAAAGGAAAAATATATATCTATATACACAGACATATATTTTTATGTAAAAAAAAAACAGAAGATCCTCCTACAAAAAATTTAATTAGTAACCTACTGTCTCTTTTAAATGATACAGGTTTATTTAACTAAAACGATATAAATAGGAGACAGTACAACAAACTTATGAAGTTTCCGTGTTGAGGGCAATTAAAACCCAGCTCCTTCCTTACACAGGTCAAGCCAAGTCAAGTCTCCTCCCTCCTCCATTGAACTGCAGTCCTTTATGTATATACTTCATTCCACTTTATTTTACTTTAAGTTAGCAAACCAAAACCTTCCAAGACTTTCGTAAACATTCGACTGCTTTACTTCGGAAACTCTCATCGGATTTTAAATTCTATTTTAAGGCAAGGCTACACTGAAAATTCGCCGAAAATGTTAAAAATCATGTAATTATCTTTTTTGGTAGCTTAGGGTTTGTAGTAATATATGACATGCTATTTTTACCATTTGTACCATTTTAGGTCATCACGTGACAATTCAAAGAGACCTTTAATAATCGTTAAAAGTAACAATCGTTACTTTAAAGTTAATTTTCTGAGAAACGTTTTTCTAACACTTTTCAGTATATGAAATGCCTCACGCGTCAAATTTTTACATTTAACTTGGTGAAACTTACAGGATAGGTCCATAATATGTAAATAAGAAACTTCACATTCCCCCTTTTTTGTTAATGCTATGTTTTGAAAATTACATGGTGTTAAGGAATATAAAGGTTAATATTTTCAAAATTTTGAGAACATATGGAAAATGTTTTAAAACAATGCTACAAGAATTTTCTAAAAGATAAGAATGTGTGTCATTTAAGATTGCTCTGTACTAGTGAAAAACAAAAATTCAACTTCTTCTTCTTCTTCTTCTTCTTCTTCTTCTTCTTCTTCTTCTTCTTCTTCTTCTTCTTCTTCTTCTTCTTCTTCTTCTTCTTCTTCTTCTTCTTCTTCTTCTTCTTCTTCTTCTTCTTCTTCTTCTTCTTCTTCTTCTTCTTCTTCTTCTTCTTCTTCTTCTTCTTCTTCTTCTTCTTCTTCTTCTTCTTCTTCTTCTTCTTCTTCTTCTTCTTCTTCTTCTTCTTCTTCTTCTTCTTCTTCTTCTTCTTCTTCTTCTTCTTCTTCTTCTTCTTCTTCTTCTTCTTCTTCTTCTTCTTCTTCTTCTTCTTCTTCTTCTTCTTCTTCTTCTTCTTCTTCTTCTTCTTCTTCTTCTTCTTCTTCTTCTTCTTCTTCTTCTTCTTCTTCTTCTTCTTCTTCTTCTTCTTCTTCTTCTTCTTCTTCTTCTTCTTCTTCTTCTTCTTCTTCTTCTTCTTCTTCTTCTTCTTCTTCTTCTTCTTCTTCTTCTTCTTCTTCTTCTTCTTCTTCTTCTTCTTCTTCTTCTTCTTCTTCTTCATCTTCATCTTATTCTTCTTCACTCCTTGGTTTGGGCATATCGCCCGTTCCGGCTTCATAGATCGCTCCAGCGTTCCCTGGGTCGTCCTCTGTCTCTTCTTCCTTTTGGATTATTGTTTAGTACTGCATTTGGGTATCTTCCATCCTCCATTCTTAATATATGTTCATGCCATCGTTGCCTTCGTTCTGATATTTTGTCATGGATTGGTTCGATTTCTAATTCCTTTCTAATATCTTCATTTCTTATTTTGTCCCAATATTGTACAACTTTTAACACTTCTTAACAATTTCATTTCTCCAGTCTGTATTTTATTTAAATCCTTTTGTGTTGTTACCCAGGTTTTGGCACTAACCTGTATTTTAGTAATGCAGAAAATGATTTACAAGAAGCAAAGCAACAAGAAGTAGACCCAATAACCCTTGCAGAATTAGACGATGTATTGAACACTATTAAAAATCGAAAGTCACCAGGAATAGATGGGATGAATGGAGAACTTATAAAATACAGTGGAATAATGTGCAAATTAAGAATACATTTAATTAATAATTGTTGGCAAAAAATGTAAAATACCTGAATCCTGGTCAATAGCTCTAATCAAAAATATATTTAAAAAAGGAGATCACAAAAACTGTGGAAATTATAGAGGGATAAGCTCAATGAACACAAGATACAAAATATATATTTAAAAATTCAACTTAAAGGCTCAAATTTTTTGACGCATAGGATATTTTTAATTTTTAGAACATTTTCATAACAAATAATTACTATTAATTTGGTGTAGCAACATGAAAATTTTCATGCAAGTTGAAAATGATACTCTAATTATGTGGCTAAATTTTCATAATGACAGATTTATTATTACAGAAGTTTGAATTATCATTGTGGCCTTCCCTTAATAGTTTAAATGTCACTTATTTACAATTTTTTAACTAAAGTTAAATAAATGAAATACAAGGTCAGATTAAGTTTTATACTCTTTGATGGTTTACTTTTTATTTGAAGACTGATAAAATTCTCTCAAGATTAGACAAGCAGTGGTTATCATTCCAGATTGTGCGGTTGCCTAGTAAAGATTCTGATAATGGGCGTCTTTTTATTTCGGGAGATGAAACAAGAATTCCTTTGAAGTTACCAGGAAAGTTATAATGGGTTCTTGCTGTCCAAACGTTCCAGTGCGGTGTCGCGGCCCACAAGCAGTACATCCACTGCGGGGAGAGGAAACGAGCAAGGGTATAAGAACTTGACATAGAAGTAGGAAGGAGGCAGGGGGAGAGGGAATATCTGAGCCCGGCCAGGAGTAAAAACTGGCCCTCAGCATCTCCAATGCTGCTGCTATTCGCTTTTTTTATTCCTTCTTATTTCTTTCTTTCTTCTTTCTTTTTAGTCTTCTCGAAGAACCGCCACACACAAGTACAAAAAATAATAAAAAGAAAAGAAGAGGAAGGAATAAAAAGTGTAGTGTCTGCTACTGGACTTCTGGGAAACAGGCCTTGGAGTTGTGGTTATCACATACAGTTTGTATGATAATTACAATATATTCTTGAGGAATTGAAACTAATCGCTTGCACTCGTTACTTAACTGTTGGCAACTTGCAATCAAAAACTAAGGTTCAGTTACAACTTTGGCATTTATGACACTCGATAGAGTGGGTCATGAAGTAATACAAATCTGCAAGCACTATCTGAGGTGCACTAACATCTTTCGCACTTTAGCACTGGATAGGTTGGGTCATGGATTGATAAAATCTGCAAATACTATCTGGGGTGCACTTACATCTTTGGCACCTATGGCACTAGTTAGAATGGCTCATTGATTGGTGAGGATCCGCAAGCACTATATAACGTACACATATCAGGTACACTTACATCTTTGGCACACTGTGGCACTAGACAGAGTGGGCCATGCATTGATAAACCCTGCAAGCACTATATGAGGCACACTTATATCTTCGGCACTTATGACACTCGACAGAGTGGGCCATGCATTAATAAATCCTGCAAGGACTATATGAGGCACACTTACATCTTCGGCACTTATGACACTCGACAGAGTGGGCCAGGCATTGATAAATCCTGCAAGCACTATATGAGGCACACTTATATCTTTGGCACTTATTACACTCGAAGGAGTAGGCCAGGCATTGATAAATCCTGCAAGGACTATATGAGGCACACTTATATCTTTGGCACATTATAACACTTAACAGAGTGGGCCATGCATTGATAAATCCTGCAAGCACTATATGAGGCACACTTACATCTTTGACACATTATGACACTCGACAGAGTGGGCCATGCATTGATAAATCCTGCAAGCACTATATGAGGCACACTTACATCTTTGGCACATTATGGCATTCGACAGGTTGGGCCAGGGATTGATAAATCCTGCAAGCACTATATGAGGCACACTTACATCTTCAGCACTTATGACACTAAACAGAGTGGGCCATGCATTGATAAATCCTGCAAGCACTATATGAGGCACACTTACATCTTTGGCACTTATGACACTAAACAGAGTGGGCCATGCATTGATAAATCCTGCAAGCACTATATGAGGCACACTTACATCTTCGGCACTTATGACACTAAACAGAGTGGGCCATGCATTGATACATCCTGCAAGCACTATATGAGGCACACTTACATCTTCGGCACTTATGACACTAAACAGAGTGGGCCATGCATTGATAAATCCTGCAAGCACTATATGAGGCACACTTACATCTTTGGCACTTATTACACTCGACAGAGTAGGCCAGGCATTGATAAATCCTGCAAGGACTATATGAGGCACACTTATATCTTTGGCACATTATGACACTCAACAGAGTGGGCCATGCATTGATAAATCCTGCAAGCACTATATGAGGCACACTTACATCTTTGGCACTTATTACACTCGACAGAGTAGGCCAGGCATTGATAAATCCTGCAAGGACTATATGAGGCACACTTATATCTTTGGCACATTATGACACTCAACAGAGTGGGCCATGCATTGATAAATCCTGCAAGCACTATATGAGGCACACTTACATATTTGGCACATTATGACACTCGACAGAGTGGGCCATGCATTGATAAATCCTGCAAGCACTATATGAGGCACACTTACATCTTTGGCACATTATGGCACTCGACAGGTTGGGCCATGCATTGATAAATCCTGCAAGCACTATATGAGGCACACTTACATATTTGGCACATTATGACACTCGACAGAGTGGGCCATGCATTGATAAATCCTGCAAGCACTATATGAGGCACACTTACATCTTTGGCACATTATGACACTCGACAGAGTGGACCATGCATTGATAAATCCTGCAAGCACTATATGAGGCACACTTATATCTTTGGCACTTATGACACTAGACAGAGTGGGCCAGGCATTGATTATTCCTGCAAGCACTAGATGAGGCACACTTATATCTTTGGCACTTATGACACTCGACAGGTTGGGCCATGCATTGATAAATCCTGCAAGAACCATATGAGGCACACTTACATCTTTGGCACTTATTACACTCGAAGGAGTAGGCCAGGCATTGATAAATCCTGCAAGCACTATATGAGGTACACTTACATCTTTGGCACTTTATGACACTCGACAGAGCGGGCCATGCATTGATAAATCCTGCAAGCGCTATATGAGGCACACTTATATCTTTGGCACATTATGGCACTCGACAGAGTGGGCCAGGCATTGATAAATCCTGCAAGCACTATATGGGGCACACTTATATCTTTGGCACATTATGGCACTCGACAGAGTGGGCCAGGCATTGATAAATCCTGCAAGCACTATATGGGGCACACTTATATCTTTGGCACTTTATGACACTCGACAGAGTGGGCCAGGCATTGATAAATCCTGCAAGCACTATATGGGGCACACTTACATCTTTGGCACATTATGGCACTCGACAGAGTGGGCCAGGCATTGATAAATCCTGCAAGCACTATATGGGGCACACTTATATCTTTGGCACTTTATGACACTAGACAGGTTGGGCCAGGCATTGATAAATCCTGCAAGCACTATATGGGGCACACTTACATCTTTGGCACATTATGGCACTCGACAGGTTGGGCCAGGCATTGATAAATCCTGCAAGGAGTATATGAGGCACACTTATATCTTTGGCACTTTATGACACTCGACAGAGTGGGCCAGGCATTGATAAATCCTGCAGGCACTATATGGGGCACACTTATATCTTTGGCACTTTATGGCACTCGACAGGTTGGGCCGTGCATTGATAAATCCTGCAGGCACTATATGGGGCACACTTATATCTTTGGCACTTTATGGCACTCGACAGGTTGGGCCGTGCATTGATAAATCCTGCAAGCGCTATATGAGGCACACTTATATCTTTGGCACTTATTACACTCGATAAAGTAAGCCAGGCATTGATAAATCCTGCAAGGAGTATATGAGGCACACTTATATCTTTGGCACATTATGACACTCAACAGAGTGGGCCATGCATTGATAAATTATGCAAGCTCTATATGAGGCACACTTACATCTTTGGCACATTATGACACTCGACAGAGTGGGCCATGCATTGATAAATCCTGCAAGCACTATATGAGGCACACTTAATACTTTGGCACATTATGGCACTCGACAGGTTGGGCCAGGGATTGATAAATCCTGCAAGCACTATATGAGGCACACTTATATCTTTGGCACTTATGACACTAGACAGAGTGGGCCAGGCATTGATTATTCCTGCAAGCACTAGATGAGGCACACTTATATCTTTGGCACTTATGACACTCGACAGGTTGGGCCATGTATTGATAAATCCTGCAAGCACCATATCAGGCACACTTACATCTTTGGCACTTATTACACTCGAAGGAGTAGGCCAGGCATTGATAAATCCTGCAAGCACTATATGAGGTACACTTACATCTTTGGCACTTTATGACACTCGACAGAGCGGGCCATGCATTGATAAATCCTTCAAGCACTATATGAGGCACACTTATATCTTTGGCACATTATGGCACTCGACAGAGTGGGCCAGGCATTGATAAATCCTGCAAGCACTATATGGGGCACACTTATATCTTTGGCATATTATGGCACTCGACAGAGTGGGCCACGCATTGATAAATCCTGCAAACACTATATGGGGCACACTTATATCTTTGGCACTTTATGACACTAGACAGGTTGGGCCAGGCATTGATAAATCCTGCAAGCACTATATGGGGCACACTTACATCTTTGGCACTTTATGACACTAGACAGAGTGGGCCACGCATTGATAAATCCTGCAGGCACTATATGGGGCACACTTATATCTTTGGCACTTTATGGCACTCGACAGGTTGGGCCGTGCATTGATAAATCCTGCAAGCACTATATGAGGCACACTTATATCTTTGGCACTTTATGACACTCGACAGAGTGGGCCAGGCATTTATAAGTCCTGCAAGCAATATATGGGGCACACTTATATCTTTGGCACATTATGGCACTCGACAGAGTGGGCCATGCATTTATAAATCCTGCAAGCACTATATGAGGCACACTTATATCTTTGGCACTTATTACACTCGATAAAGTAAGCCAGGCATTGATAAATCCTGCAAGGAGTATATGAGGCACACTTATATCTTTGGCACATTATGACACTCAACAGAGTGGGCCATGCATTGATAAATCCTGCAAGCACTATATGAGGCACACTTATATCTTTGGCACTTTGTGACACTCGACAGAGCGGGCCAGGCATTGATAAATCCTGCAAGCACTATATGAGGCACACATATCTTTGGCACATTATGGCACTCGACAGAGTGGGCCATGCATTGATAAATCCTGCAAGCAATATATGAGGCACACTTACATCTTTGGCACTTTATGACACTAGACAGAGTGGGCCAGGCATTGATAAATCCTGCAAGCACTATATGAGGCGCACTTATATCTTTGGCACATTATGGCACTCGACAGGTTGGGCCATGCATTGATATATCCTGCAAGCACTATATGGGGCACACTTATATCTTTGGCACATTATGGCACTCGACAGGTTGGGCCATGCATTGATATATCCTGCAAGCACTATATGAGGCACACTTACATCTTTGGCACTTTATGACACTAGACAGAGTGGGCCAGGCATTGATAAATCCTGCAAGCACTATATGAGGCGCACTTATATCTTTGGCACATTATGGCACTCGACAGGTTGGGCCATGCATTGATAAATCCTGCAAGCACTATATGGGGCACACTTATATCTTTGGCACTTTATGACACTCGACAGGTTGGGCCATGCATTGATATATCCTGCAAGCAATATATGAGGCACACTTACATCTTTGGCACTTTATGACACTCGACAGAGCGGGCCAGACATTGATAAATCCTGCAAGCAATATATGGGGCACACTTATATCTTTGGCACATTATGGCACTCGACAGAGCGGGCCATGCATTGATAAATCCTGCAAGCAATATATGGGGCACACTTACATCTTTGGCACATTATGGCACTCGACAGAGCGGGCCAGGCATTGATAAATTCTGCAAGCACTATATGGGGCACACTTACATCTTTGGCACATTATGACACTCAACAGAGTGGGCCATGCATTGATAAATCCTGCAAGCAATATATGGGGCACACTTACATATTTGGCACATTATGACACTCGACAGAGTGGGCCATGCATTGATAAATTCTGCAAGCACTATATGGGGCACACTTACATCTTTGGCACATTATGACACTCGACAGAGCGGGCCAGGCATTGATAAATCCTGCAAGCAATATATGGGGCACACTTACATCTTTGGCACATTATGGCACTCGACAGAGCGGGCCATGCATTGATAAATTCTGCAAGCAATATATGGGGCACACTTACATCTTTGGCACATTATGACACTCGACAGAGCGGGCCAGGCATTGATAAATCCTGCAAGCAATATATGGGGCACAGTTACATCTTTGGCACATTATGGCACTCGACAGAGCGGGCCATGCATTGATAAATTCTGCAAGCACTATATGAGGCACACTTACATCTTTGGCACATTTTGACACTCGACAGTGCGGGCCATACATTGATAAATCCTGCAAGCACTATATGAGGCACACTTACATCTTTGGCACATTATGACACTCGACAGAGCGGGCCATGCATTGATAAATCCTGCAAGCACTATATGAGGCACACTTACATCTTTGGCACATTATGACACTCAACAGAGCGGGCCATGCATTGATAAATCCTGCAAGCAATATATGAGGCACACTTACATCTTTGGCACTTTATGACACTAGACAGAGTGGGCCAGGCATTGATAAATCCTGCAAGCGCTATATGAGGCACACTTACATCTTTGGCACATTATGGCACTCGACAGTTTGGGTCATGGATTCATACAAGTCTACAAGCACTACATGAGGTGTACTTACATCTTTGGCACATTAAGGCTCTCCAAAATGTGGCCGTGCAAAATTCAGGTGTACACTGAGGCTCTCTATAGAGTGGATCATGGAATACGTTGTCACAGATAGGGCATCTTACCTGAAATTTCTTTAAATTCCTTATCGAAGTCACCGTTTTTGAAATATGTCAACTACTTTCCTGTAAATCTGTTTTTAGCTGCGTATGTACAAGAAGCAGTTCGTAGATAGTTTATAGCATACAGATGGACGGACTGATCACAACAGATGTACCGTAGCTCAACAGCCTTTACAGGGACAAGGCTTGTCGCCCGGCCGCTGTGTCCTCCCTATATCCACCACAGGCAATATTACCGGGGTGGAGTACTGGAGGGTGGGGCATGGTCAGCACCCTGGTCCTTTCTGGTTCTCGTTTGGCCTATCAGGGACTTCACACGGCTAAGTGTACCCTGGAGCACGCCTCCCAGTAGAAGAGAATCCTCAGTCTGCTACCGGCCGAAAATCAAATTCGGATTAACCAGTTATGAATAGCGTTAGCTGATTTTTGCAGTTGTTGTTTTCAGATTCCACTTTGATTTCCAGTAGAGTTGAAAGAGAGGATATGCGGATACGAAATACAGAAGCATTCATTAGTATGCCTCGAAGATTGAATTCAGGTCGTAGACATGTACACAGTCCTTTGGTTTTCTATTTCAATTCATTAAATGTATGCAACTTTATAGATTCTTCATCTCTTTGTTGTTGTTGTTCTTCTTGTTCTTCTACACTTCGACGTATAGTTACATACTGCCTATTCCGTCCTCAAAACAATCTAACCTTCTGCATCTTCCCATGGAGTATCTCTTTAATTCTTAGGTACATCACCATTTTTATGTGATCAGGTATGGGGCACTTTTAACTCTTCCTAAGAACTTCATTTTAAAAACTTTATTTTCTTTTCTTGCTTTTTGTTGTCCATAGTTTATGTCGGTAGATAAAATAGGTACAGCCATTCTTTTATAAAATGCCAGCTTTCTTATTTTAGACAAACCGGACTACTACAAATAGTTTGAAATTTGCTTCCTTTAATAGCAATGCCACGTATTTTACTATGGCTAGCCCGCCTCGGTAGCGTAGATGGTAGCGTGTCTGCCTCACGTTCAAGAGGTCCCGAGTTCGAATCTCGGTTAGGGTGAATTATCTGGATAAGGTTTTTCCGGAGCTTTCCGTTATCCTGATAGACGAATGTCGGGTAACTAAGCTTAAATAAATAAGTTATGTGAGAACTGTGAATTTGGCGCAATTCCTCAAACCTTCTTCTTCAATCCCCTGTAGTAGTAACTTCCTAAGTCAACAGGTGGCAGCACTGCATCCTCTTGCATAATGGCTGACATCGACATTCGTATTAGACAGCGTTCTATGATTGAATTTTTGACTACGGAAGGTGAAACGCCAATTCGCATTCACGAAAGGCTAAAAAATGTGTATGGTGATGCAACGGTGGATGTCAGCATTGTGGGTTCGTCGCTGTAACGAAGCTGAAGGGCAAACGCCATTGGCAGATGAAAAGCGAAGCGTCAGGCCGGTGACTGTAGTGACTCCATGCAACATTCAACGAGTCGATGACATCTTTCGTGGTGATCGCCGGATAACAACAGGTGAATTGTGTCACATTACCTCCCTCAGTAGAGGCAGTGTGATGACGATTATTCAACAACTGGGTTACTCAAAAGTTTGTTCACGTTGGGTACCAAGAATGTTAACCGCCCAAAACAAAGAAACAAGGAAAACAATAGCCTCCGAACACTTGCAGCGCTTCAATTTGGAGGGAGAGGAGTTTCTGGAAAAAATTGTTACTGGAGACGAAACGTGGGTTCATTTTTTTGCACCTGAATCAAAGTCAGTCAATGGAATGGTATCATAAAACGTCACCGAAAAAAAAAATATTCAAAACTCAGCGGTCGGCGGCTAAAGTTACGGCGACAGATTTTTGGGATGTAGAGGGTGTGCTTATGATTGATTTTTTGGAGCAGGGATGCACAATAAATTCTGTCCAATATGTCGGAACTCTCAAAAAGCTGAAAGCACGTCTTCACCGAGTTCGCTCAACAAAAATTGTCGGATGTTCTTCTTTTGCACGACAATGCAAGACCACACACCAGCCGTTACACCACTGCAGAAATTGAGAAATTGGGATGGTAATTCTTACTTCACCCCCCATACAGCCCTGACCTGGCACCATCAGACTTCCATCTGTTCGGGCCACTAAAGGAAGCTCATCGTGGGATTCATTTTGAAGATGAGGAGGCTGTGAAAACGTCCGTGCGTCAATGGCTTAGGAAGCAAGACCGTGTGTTTTACCACACTGGAATACATGCCCTAGTTAAAAGGTGGACCTAAACTGTGGAAAAGGACGGAGATTATATTGAATAGTGACAAACTAATCGTTAATGTTGTAGTTTTCAAGTTATGTAGCTTGGATTCAATTTTCTTAGCAATTAAAAGAGAGAAGAAAATAGGAGGCATTACTTTTTGACCCACCCTCGTAAAATAGCTCGTTTGTTTAAAGATTTTATTATTACTTTTTCTACTACGTCCCTACAAATATAGCATCTAAAAATATGATATATTGAGTAAAGGAAAAAGTATTTATAGAGAACATTCTCTCTGTTTCTCTCCCTCTCTGTCTACGTGTGTGTGTGTGTGTGTGTGTGTGTGTGTGTGTGTGTGTGTGTGTGTGTGTGTGTGTGTGTGTGTGTGTGTGTGTGTGTGTGTGTGTACACAAACAGCATAACTCAAAACAGAAAAGTCAGTGAATACCAACCCTCCAAGATTGCGACAAAATATCTCCCCAAACCATCCTTTAGATTGGATTATGGCACGGAGGGGATTCGGCATGGAGGTCCAAACTTGGTCTGTTGTACCTATGTGCCCAAGTGGGACATCCCCGCGAGGAAGGACGAGGTGACAGGTGACGAGCCGACCCAACGATTCAGGACAGTACAGTGTTTTTGTTGTTGTTGTTGTTGTTGTTGTTGTTGTTGTTGTTGTTGTTGTTGTAATTTACGTACTCCAACGTTAAGTCATATCGGACGATGAACGAAATGGGTGAATTGATGTTCGAATGTTCCAGGGTTCAAGGAGCTTAGAGTTACCCGACATTTGTCTTTTAGGATAAAGGAAAACCCGGAAAAACATTATCCAGGTAACTCACCCTGACCGATATTCTAACTCGGGACCCCTTGAACGTGAGGCAGACATGTTAGCCGGCCTCGGTAGCGTAGATGGTAGCTAGCATGTCTACCTCACGTTCAAGAGATCCCGAGTTCTATTCTCGGTCAGGGTGAGTTACCCGGATAAGGTTTTTTCGGGGGTTTCCCTTATCCTGAAAGACGAATGTCGGTAACTCTAAGCTCCTTGGACCCTGGAACATTTGAACATCAATTCACCCATTTCATTCATCGTCCGATATGACAACATTGGAGGACGTAAATTACAAAAAAAGACATGCTACCATCTACGCTACCGAGGCGGGCTCACGACAGTACAGAGGACAGGGACCCTACTATTTGCCACTTGGAAACTCCACGGCAGGCCAGTACAACAGGCATACCACCCACCGTGATCCGGTAACGGTCCACCAGGTCAGCCCGGAGACCGGAAACCGTGCTACCAGGGTTCATTAGGAGCATATCGTCCTGCCGTTCAGCGGAGAGACTCCCGCCGACACTTCTACCCTGAAACAGACCACCATCATGTGAAATGATAATGGAGATGAAATGTAGGGACATGAAATTAACCTACCGAGCATTCGCCTGGCGACCGGGGAAAACCGTCAAAAACCATGGGTCAGTTAGGGGATCGAACTCGGACCTCCCGAATGCGGGCCTCAGAGAAAGCCACGTCAATCATTTCGCTTAGTACACAATTTATATCAAACACATTTTTTTGTTGCCTTAAACATTCCTAATTGGTTTGATTTTTAAAATAATTATAATTACGTGTCCGTAAAAGACATCCAAGACACTGGAGCCGTGAGGAACGCTATTACGTGAGATCCGGCAACACTGGCGTGTAGCTTGGTTTCACCCCTTCAAATCCCCACCACAACGAACCCGTTGCAACCATTAGTCTTGGCTGGGCAGCTGTTTGCGATGGAGCTTCCTATCACGTCCTCCGCCAAGTGCGAGTTGCGTGCAGTGATCCGTTTTTTGAGTGCCAAGGGCACTATCCCAACTGAAATTCGTCAGTTATGTGAAGTCTATGGGCCACAGTGTATGGACGTCGAAAACGTGCGAAAGTGGGTCAGAGAGTTCAAAGACGAACGTACTGACGTCCATGACGAACAGCGTTCGGTTTCAGCCGAAACAATTGCAAAAGTGGAGCAAGAAATACTTAAAGATCGGCATGTGACAGTTCGCGAGCTGTGCGTACTTATCCCTGAAGTCAGTAAGACTACGATTGGCAAGATATTGACCGAAAATTTGCATTATCGCAAGGCTGATCTCCTGGCCCAGTTCGGATGGGACATTGTCACCCGTCCCCCCTACAGTCCAGATTTATGACCTAGTGATTATCATTTGTTTCCTGAGTTGAAGTCATACCTGGGTGGAACACATTTCCAGCCCGCCTCGGTAGCGTGGTGGTAGCGTTCAAGAGGTCCCGAGTTCGAATCTCGGTGAGGTTCCTGGATAAGGTTTTTTCCTGGGTTTTCCCTTATCCTAATAGATGAATGTCGGGTAACTCTAAGCTCTATGGAACCTGAGATCATTTGAGCACCATTTCACCGATTCCATTCATCGTCCGATATGACTTAACGTTGGAGGACGTAAATTAAAAAAAAAAAAAGCACACACCCACATTTCCAGACCGACAATGATTTGAAAAACGAGGTTGAGCGCTACCTGCGCAACTTGGCGGGAGAGTGCTATGACAAGGGTATACAAAAAGTGCCACAGTGCATGCACAAGTGCATCGATCGCAATAGTGATTACGTTGAACTATAACTGTAAATTCCGCCTTTCCATCAATGTAACATTCATTTACAATAAACATGTTTTCTATATTAAATAAAATTGGAGACCTTATTTTACAGACACGTCTCGTACTTTTCTCAAATATAAAATCCTTATTCACCTTTTATCTCCTTGCTAAGCAAAGAGAATGTAATTTCAAAGACATCACATCGCGCCAACTCTTAAAATATTGGCATATCGCTTAAAGTTTACTGTAATGCCCATTCGCCTTGGACTTACGCAATGAGATAATTCGTTCAAAATGTTTATCTTAACATGAAGTAAATACGAATCGTTTGTAAGAATAGTTTGTGCAAGAATAGAGAAAAATGTGAGTACAGTATAACAGATATCTTTAACATTCTCTAATCTGGTTGGTCATAGGACAATAAATGAATGAAATGAGTGAAATGATCCTTAAATGAGCCCCAGAGCCCATAGACTCAATGTTTGTTGTTTCACGATAAGCAGAAATCTCGAACAATTCTTATCCGGTTAACTCATCGTAATTGAGGTTGTGTTGAATGTGAGACAGTCTGCCCCCACACGCCACGGAGCCGGGCTCACAGCATTTTGTGAATAATTCAGACGTTGTTTGTAAAACACGTAGACTAACGTTTCACATAAGCTTGCCCCGTATCTCTTAACGGTCACGTGACCTTATCACCTGTCACTGGCTGCTATTGCGGTATAGACTGTGGATGTCTATACTCTATGGCCTCCTTCAGGAAGTTTCCTGAAGAAACTTACTCAATGGCCTCCTTCGTGAAGTTTCCTGAAGAAACTTACTCTATGGCCTCCTTCATGAAGTTTCCTGAAGAAACTTACTCAATGGCCTCTTTCATGAAGTTTCCTGAAGAAACTTACTCTATGGCCTCCTTCAGGAAGTTTCCTGAAGAAACTTACTCAATGGCCTCCTTCGTGAAGTTTCCTAAAGAAACTTACTCAATGGCCTCCTTCATGAAGTTTCCTGAAGAAACTTACTCAATGGCCTCTTTCATGAAGTTTCCTGAAGAAACTTACTCTATGGCCTCCTTCAGGAAGTTTCCTAAAGAAACTTACTCCATGGCCTCCTTCAGGAAGTTTCCTGAAGAAACTTAATCTGTTACCTCCTTCAGGAAGTTTCCTGAAGAAACTTACTCAATGGCATCCTTCGTGAAGTTTCCTGAAGAAACTTACTCTATGGCCTCTTTCAGAAAGTTTCCTGAAGAAACTTACTCTATGGCCTCCTTCAGGAAGTTTCCTAAAGAAACTTACTCAATGGCCTCCTTCAGGAAGTTTCCTGAAGAAACTTAATCTGTTACTCCTTCAGGAAGTTTCCTGAAGAAACTTACTCAATGGCTTCCTTCAGGAAGTTTCCTGAAGAAACTTACTCTATGGCCTCCTTCAGGAAGTTTCCTGAAGAAACTTACTCTATTGCCCACTTCAGGAATTTCCCTGAAGAAACTTACTCTGTGGTCTCCTTCAGGAAGTTTCCTGAAGAAACTTACTCTATGGCCTTCTTCAGGAGGTTTCTTGAAAAAACTTATTCATTGGCCTCCTTCAGGAAGTTTCCTGAAAAAAACTGACTCTATGGCCCCCTTCAGGAAGTTTCCTGAAGAAACTTACTCTGTGGCCTCCTTCAAGAAATTTCCTGAAGAGACTTACTCTATGGCTTTCT
Source organism: Mantis religiosa (assembly GCA_030765055.1). Taxonomy (NCBI): domain Eukaryota; kingdom Metazoa; phylum Arthropoda; class Insecta; order Mantodea; family Mantidae; genus Mantis; species Mantis religiosa. The sequence continues at coordinate 419,130,295 of CM060950.1, forward strand.
TCAGGAAGTTTCCTGGAGAAACTTACTCAATGGCCTTCTTCAGGAAGTTAACTGAAAAAACTTTCTCTATGGCCTCCTTCAGGATGTTCCCTGAAGAAACTTACTCTATGGCCTCGTTCAGGAAGTTTCCTGAAGAAACTTACTCTATGGCCTCGTTTAGGAAGTTTCCTGAAGAAAATTACTCTATAGCCTTCTTCCCTCACTATACTTAAAACAACAATTTAGCGTTACTTAAATAATGAATGTCTTGAAAAATAAATATTTTAAAATAAAAATAAATGAATAAAGTAAGTGGTTTCAAACTTTCTGTACGCTAACATAGGAGATTAGAGAGGGTGTTACATACAAAAACAGAATTGCCAGAAAAAAAAAAACAGTTTAGTTGCAACTGCAACTGTGCAGATATAAAATGAAAATATTTACAAAGTCTACGAGGTTTAATAGTTCTCTCTCAAACACCTAAAATATGGAACATTTCTCCATATACAAGAAGCAACTAAGTGAAACTTACAACGCGGTAACGTGTGGAGCTCTCACTCTGGTAGTCTCGGGTTCTATTCCAGGTGACCGTTCTCTGGCTTTGGGTTATTCTGGCGAATTTTGGTGTGATTTATTATCTGCCACGATCTATTTTCCATGATTTTCCTTTTGCCTCGATTCGTTTTAATATTTCAGACGTACTTGTTGGTTTTGTGGTGTAAGAAGATTTGAAAGAAGCAGCAACATCCCCGTGGACACTAAAGGGCTGCTTGGTTGTGGGTCTTCATCGCCTCCAGCGGTCGTCGAACTTATAACTGTTAAGAACATTCGCACTTCTTTGTGGCCTGTGTCGCTTCATCCCTTTCCTCGTATATCTATACTTTCACAGATCTGTTCAGAATGCCTCTCTCATCCGCTAAACCAGAATTTGAACCAAAAGTTTCCTGCGATGCAGTATTTCGTGGTCCTCCAGGAGTCTGGAAACCTCCTAAGGAACTAACAAAGTCAACGTTTCCTGTAGTAATCCTATTTTGAGAAGCAACTCAAACCAAAAGCGTTAGCCGAAGCAGTGGTGGCTCGTAGTCTGATTTCCGGGCCTTTAATCATTCTTCTGTGCAAAATATCTGGGCTGTTAGAACCATACAAAGTTCTCTACCAACCACTATTGATTATATAAACAGTGAAAATATATATGTATGTCTGCATAGAATACTTTAGAAACCACTAAACTAACCCCGACAAATTTTGAATCTTTTATCGAGGTCATAAGTTTAAAACAGGATCTAATTTCAAATCCCAAAATATAAAAGAGGATTTATAAGGCCCTAGATATTAGAATATAAAAAAGTGTTGGAGTCGCTAATGAAAATACTTGTAAGGAGACATTTGACTATACATATGCTTAGATATATCGATGACAACTGAAATGTTTGTCTTGAATTTATAATTTCAATTTATAAACGGTAACTAATAAACCGTACGAGATAGACAGAATCTTACTGCACAAAAATGGAGATCTCGTTAAAGTACATACTTTATGTCAAATATATTTCTTTGTGGAATTAACCATTTCAAAGATAATCTTTCTTATTGATTTGTATTAAAATATTTATAATTTTCTCAAATAGGAGGTCATTATTTGATTTTTCTTCTTGTCCTGTAAATATAACAGAAATCCAAAGCCATCATATGGTAAACAACTCTTAAAAGATTGGAGTATCACTTAATCCTATTCTATTTTCCTATTCACATTGTACCTGCAAGGAAATATATAATAAAACTGTTTCTACAGATCTCTATTTCGATTAATATGAAGTAGATAGATCATAAGCCTTTGTAAGAATGTGCAAGAGTGAGTGGAAAAAGTCGTGTGAGTGCAGCACGTAAGATTTCTCGATATGTTTTCTACACACAAGGACTTCAAAGCATGTGTTTGCAAAGAAATCATCTCAGAATTTTATGCTTATCTCTGCCTATTTAAAGTAGAAAGTAAAAACTGAAAATGAAATTGTTTGTTTGATAACACATTTGTGGGTCCATTGATCATTTGTGTTTTGAAGCAGTTGGTAGCATACAAAAGGCTCCATGAAACCATACTAACACAGACTTAACTGACCGTATATGGATTACTGCTAGAACACGTTTCAGCACATCGGTCTGACTGATTAAAGATATGAAATCACGTTTAATAGTGACTTCCAAATACAGGCAGTTTGTTTTCAGAGACTGTGTGTAATTAGCACGTTGCATGCTAAGCTGTTAACATGTTAATGGTACCTCTAAAGATTCGTTACACTGATCCCTTCCCTGTAATTTTACAGCTATGTTCCAAACGCCACTGCTTTCGACGATGCAAGGCGCTGTTGGATTTCCACCAAGTGTGGTCAGGTCCATAAACCTGTCGCCACAGCCTCTACCAGTACACGTGGCCCCTATGGGGCCCAGTCCCCCCAGCAGCAATAACAATCACAGCAGTCCCAGTGGAAGTACTAAGGAGGGCCCTGCTCCGCTATCTGCCACGTCTCCAGGACAACCCCAGGTTAGTGCATATTCGTATGATATTTCACATATACAGTACATGTGCCCAGTCCACCCAACAACCACAACATCCTCAGTGCTTCTCCATTCTTTTGTTTCTTTGACATTTACTTGTTTCTCATGTGTTTATGGTTGATGTTTCGACAGGGTAGCGATTACAGCAATCCTGGTCCCTGTACTCCCAGTCCGGGGGCTGGCGGAGGACGTGGGCCCAGTGCTAGTACGAGTCCTGGCCCCTGTTGTCCGGGATCTCCGTTACAACTCACACCCGTCCTGGTGGAGGCCCAAATCGCTCGTCTTGCCGAGGCTGCCGACCAGCTCGTAAGGAGTCTGCCTCAGTTCGAACCCAAGCCTCATAATACCAAGAAGAAGATCTGCAAAGATCTCGAGGTTAGTATTGTCATTTTTAGTCCACAACTGTCTATAATCTTCGCAAAAGTTAAAGGCATATGGAGGTGGTCCGTACTGCAGACTCCAGCCAATCCTAAGCTTGCTCCTCTTACCAGCACTGCCGAGTATGGTACATGCATCTCACGCGCCTGACCTGAGAACATTATCTCAATAAGTTCGCTCGGATATTAATATTTGAAAATGACATACCGACCTCATAATAAGAAAGAATTTTATTTTTTGATCATGACCGTACAAAAATCTAAATTCTACAATACTTAGAACGCAGGAGATGCACATTTTATCTTTCGTATGGTTGTGGTTACACAACATCCATTCATTCAACACAGATAAGCATGAAAAACAACAACATTACTTCCTGACAACCTTATTTCAAATATAAATAAACAGCTCTCCTACTGCACGCAGTTTGAAACAGACCGAGTTAATGTTCAGTTCGTTTTCAGAGTAAGGTTTGTTATTTTCTTAAAATGAACGGCATCGCTAAGTCCCGAGTCGAATTCGAGCTTAACTATTGTTTATATTACATAAAATTATTATTATACACACATTTTCTCCAGTGTTTGTGATCCGAATGCGAGGACATTCCCTCGAAGCTGGGAAAAGTGATTCTTCGATCAACAAACGTGAAGTGATTCATTCTCAGGGCAGAAGGATGATATTTAAGGGCACTGGGAGGTCAATAGGTTTCAAAAAATCCATTTTTTGTTTTTAATGTTAAAAAATTATATAATTCTTCAGCTTTAAAATGATATATATATATATATATATATATATATATATATATATATATAACATAGGTCGTCAGCTGGTATTAAAGTCCTTTAATTTGTCAATTTAAAGATGGCGGTGTAATGATACGCCCACTTCCTGAGAATGGTGCTTAATCTTTGATCCTGATTTCCCAAAATCTTGATTTTTCATGCTTTAGGTGCATGTTTCTCAAAAACTATAAAAGATATTGACACAAAATTTGTAGTAGTTATTTGTCAATGTTCCTTGAACACATTCGGCTAACATTTATATTCATGTGATTTATAAAATGGATGAAAACAAATATTCAGTCCTTGAAAATATTATCTTTATTTTTACTCAAAACTAATTAATTTTTCATGTGCATAGTATAAACTATATGTGATTTTCATTTAGCCGATATTATAAAACTTTATCTTAGGTTATTTAGGATAAAACTTGGTGCATGTAGCTTTAAATTCCTACAAGTAAAGTGCACCTGAAATATAGGGTGCAATATTTTTTTTTCAGGACACACGCTGTGATTTATGCCCCTTTTGCATGGACCTATGTGAACGCAATTAAAATAATTATACAGTAGTTAAATGCACACATCCTTATACAGCAATCATACCAAATTTCAATTTCTGATAATATTTAGTTTTCTATATATTCAAATTTTAATATTGGTAAAAATTAGCCTTGTCTGGGTAAAAATAACCTCCCAGTGCCCTTAATATTGTCACAAACGACTGTATTAATTACTCTCTGGTGACTCAAGTAGTAGGTGTGACGTCACCCCTCCCCTCCTTTATGACTAGATGAATAATCTTTAAGAGATAGACTCTCTCTCTGTAACTACCAGCTGATGGGGTAGGATGATTTTGTAGGCAGCTCCACTTCTGGACAGGTAAACGACCGTTATGGCCGCCTTTGTAAATCTGTTTGTTGTAGTAAATATTCTTATTAAGTGAATTCCACTTTTAATTAGCTTTACCCTAACTTTTTACCAATGAACCATTATAGAAAAGATCCCAACCTCTCGCTAAAACATGTAGTTCTGCTCTGAGTGTTTGCTCCGAGTGTTCGACCTGACCACGTGTTCCTTAATTATTCATAAAGTAAGAACAGGTCGTCACAATATGAACACGTTTTTACGAAAGCTCTCCAATACATAATATAGGGCAAGTTTAGATTTTATAAAACCCAGTGATTTACTGTGGAAGCTTGTGGTATAGGTAGTGCGCATACAGTGTCACGAATTTGTAGTGAAGCAGGTTCAACCTTAGAAAAAAGGGGCGTGCCTGTATTTTAATCTCCGGAAAAGACAAAGTTAGAAAGTAAGTTACTGGAATGGAAAACGTACTTGCTGTTCTACTGTTGAGACGTGTATCAAGGTAAGATATTAATGTTTTAGGAATATTTAATATGCTGTTTGATTAGAGGAAAAATAGGCGTGTAAAACGTGCTATATACAAAACCTCTGCCGGTACAGCCACCACGCTTGGCAACAGCGTTCCGCTTGAGCATTGGCCAGCGTTCATATGCTTTTAACTTTTGCAAGCGGTATAGACCTGAAGATGTACAGAACGATAGATCACTTAGACGGCAAACAGAAACAGGTGAAATTAAAATGTCTCAATAAACAAGGACTTCAAAATAAATTACTAAAACCCAATCACTGACTTGTCTGTACAAGAAAACACATGTAATTTGTTTAACATCAGAAGGTAGGTATGTTTGGATGATAACCTCCGAGCGCTGTTCAGTTTTGTAAGCGTAGAAAAATCTTAATATTACTTCCTGTGCTCTAGGAGGGAAAAAACTTAGTTTTTACATTCATACACTTCTTGCTATTTCGGCAGAAACAATGGTGTGATACAGAAAAAATAATAATAATTATTATGACTCGTATTTCTTAAAATATTCTGAACTTTATTTGGGTTGTATCAATGACTGAACTACACATTTTAATGAATTATTCTAACCCTGGCGGGAAAAGGTTGAGACATCATTTAACAAATTTTATATATATATTTTTTTTTTTTACAAAAAGCAACTACACTTTTAGCTATTGTGAAAGTTTGTCACGTCACACGGCAAATTTTAATGGAAACATTTTTTTTTATTTTGTCAGAAAATTAAGTTATCTTATTTAGTTGATGAACAATCTCATATGTCTCATACAGAAGTTACAGTTACTATGCGAACAGTTTAACTGTAAATTAAAAGCATTTTGAATACGTCATTAAGTAATCAACATTTAATTTGTGAGTAGTTGTGTAAATTATGGATTAAATTGTTAAATAAACCAACATTCAGAAACTTTTAGAAGAAAAAAAAAAAACAATACAATTAAAATGTTTTTATAGAGATCTCACACCTGTATACCGAGTAGAATGGCTTAGGCGGTTTCCTCTGTGGTCCGCATTCTGGAGGTACTTGTTCGATTCACGTGGCCGGTGTACCTGACTAATGGTTTTTAGGGATGTTTCCCTGGGTCGTCAAGCGAATGATGGATAGGTTAATTACATCCCCCGAATTTCTTGTACTTTTTTATATCCAGATTTATTGAACCCTATTTTACACAGAGGTATATTAGGGTTAGAGTTGATACATAAAAATATACAATTTTAACAAAAGTATTTTTAAATACTAGAAGGAAGAAATGATGTTTTAATCTGATGCTATTTCAGACGTTTAAACACTGAGTTTATAAACATCATGAAGTACTTATACTGTTGTGGCTTCATTAGCAAAGATGTGAGCGGAGCAGAAAATTCAGTTCCTAGAGAGTCTAGCTTGAATATTAATTCTTATCTTTCTCTCCAGAAAATGGGACAACAGAAAAGGAGATGAACCACAGTTTGAAATTCTTCACCACACAAGCACTCGGGGTTGGATGTTAAGTGAAAACGTGATAAGTATTCACCAAATTTATCATGTCCACTTAAAAATTGTGTCAAAACAAAGTTTGGTACAAGAGTTTCACATTTTCCTCTGTCATATACACTAGGGAAAAATAATGTCTTTGTTAAACTTCCATTTGGAGTTGTTAGCCATTGTTGGTTCCATTCTTCAAGAATATGTTGATGCATTATTCTCTTTACATTATAAATAGGACATAAAGAGTGTGTCACAGGAAGATTGGATTCTGCAGCCTTCTTAGCCAAGCAATCAGCTCTCTCGTTACCTAAAATTCCACTGTGTCCTTTAAGCCATCCCATGCAAATATGTCCTGGATGGTTTTGAAGCAAGGTTCTGATTTCATGTGCTAATGAATTTAAATTGTATTTATCATTAATACCGAGTAGAGCTGATTGTATTTCCATTATCATTTCATATCATCTCTCATCTGGTGGTCTCTTTCAGGATAGAAGTGTAGGCGGGGGTTTCGGCGCTGCATGGCAGGATGATAAACCCTTCCACCTTCGTTAGGACGGTCTCCGGGCAGGCCTGGTGGGTCGTTTCAGGACTGCGGTGGGTGGCATGCCAGTTGTACTGGCCTGCCGGGTAGTATGCAACTGGTCAATGTTAGGGACCCTGCCCTCTGCACTGTCATGGCTCCTTGGGAGAGCTGCCGTCTGTCTGCTCTCACCTCATTCTTCCTCTCGGGGGTGCCACACTTGGGACGTAGGTACAAAAGACCAGAACTGAAACTCCGTGCCAAATCCTTTTTGCAGCCTGGTCCAATCCAATCCGCATTTGTATCACAATGGCTTAAAATGTTTGTATTTTGCACAATTTTCCTTTCAAAATATTACATTTAATTTGTCTACAAACATTTTTATGAGTGAATTTTAGTTTTGTTTGCATTATCATACAAAACCCCATGTGTATTATAATGTATCTGTGTGTGTTGTTTGACAAGTATTGTGTGTTGCAGTATGTGATGAACATGGCGGAGGACGATCCCAGGAGGATGGACGAAATACGCAAATATGCTGCAATATACGGACGTTTCGACTGCAAGCGGAAACCCGAGAAACCGCTCACGCTCCACGAGGTGAGACACACGATATTCATTATCAATTAAAAAAAAAAAACGGTATCCATCAAAATGATATATTTTGTCAAAACAGGGCCATTTTCAAAAGGAGCCGCTCTATTTGCCGTTGGGTTGTAACCATTAGCCAACAAAGGGTGATCCTCATAAACAGGGCGAGAGGCGATGTAGCCAGGCTTCTGGTTCCTTTATTCCTGCAGATACATACCTGTAAGCTCAAACCTTGAAGTACCTCCGCCCTTGACAGAGGAGTGGGGCAGGGCTGTCATGTTTTAAAAAACTATAATATCTAGTACACACGTATAGTAAATACATGTTTCGAAGCTTTCTCAACCCAAAGTAAAAGCATTTTTAGAAAAAAATATCCTCGCAGTGCTTATTTGTATATCTGTGAACACGAAACTCAAAAACTAATAGTTGCTTAAATGCCATGCTCAGGATTTGAGTTCAGGACCTTCTGAGATAGCACACGAAAATTTTAAAAACAATCTTCCAATCCGAACCTGCTTTGCAATGGAAACGTTTTCGAAAATTTTAAATTTCTAAAAAATGACTCATTTTAAGATGTATTTTCTATTGCGAAAATAGCCTGTGAAGTCTACTTTATAGAGAAAATCTTTCTAAAATGTTGTATACATAATAGAGGAGAGAAAGGCATTAAGGAATAGTCGGGAAATATGAAATACCAATATTTCGGCCGTGTTTGCTGCTGCATGTGGGGTGCCATGAAGTGGTCAATAAAGACTCCCATGATGCACTGCAGTGACAGTTGACAGCTTGTTGTCATTTCACTCGCTGCATAATAAAATGTGTTTTGTGATATTAAAAAGTTTTTGCAGGCAAATTTTCAAGCATTATAACCCACTAATAGGCATGTGACTTGAGCATTGAGGTTTAGCGTAAGGTACACTAAAAGATCTATAGTTTGTTGCATTGTCCTTCTGTTAATTAAAGATAACCAAAATAAAGTTCTCCAAACTCAAAATGCAACTCAATGCATGTTTCTACTACTAGAAAAGTGCTATTTATAAAAGTATTAAATGTTCATATCAGTAATTTCACTTTAATTTTTACAACTAAGCGGGTTTTCGCATTGTAACTTACTTCTAAAGCCACCAATTATGTACTTCCGAAAAATTGCTGAGAAAAAACCTACCTTCGGTAAAATTCTTAACGGATGGGCACGCAGCAAAAACCTTCAGGCTTTATACAGCCTGCCAGCACGACGGATAGATCTTCATTGACTATACGCTACTTGAATTTTAGGAATTTAAGGACGCACTACTTGTGAGTTGTTTCTTACTGCTATCAAACCTCATGATGAGTAAACTGAAGTTAGAATATCACATTTGAAAGGTTTTCTTGTTTCTATGTTGGCAGTACCTAGTTTGTGCATTTGGAAACAGTATGCAGTTGGAGGATGACATCTGCACAAAAAGTGGAGTCATTTTTCCGACAGAAGTTTGTTGCATCAGGGGCTCAACTGCAAATTCAAACTAGTATATCTTGATTCAATCTTAAACTTTGTTTTGCAATGTTTGCTGGTATTTTGAACTGCTGTCATACAGTGTGTTAAGAAATTTAAAGTTATGGATTCATGTAGGAGGGTTTTAATTCTTTTTAATATTTATTACATTAAACTTACAGTTATAAATGATATATCAAATAAAAAAGCAGCTCAGTTTTGTTAGTTGGCAGAAGTGCCCATGTGAGTGCAGTGTTTCTGCCGCAATCCGCTACACAGCAGTAGTAGCAAAGATGGCCACTAGTAAACAGAAAGGGTTTTGTGTTTTGCAGTTTTGCGAAGACCGAATCTGTAGTTACTGTGCAACGTGCGTTCCACATTAAGTTCGGTTGTGATCCTCCTAGTGATAATAACATTCGTAGATGGTATCATCAGTTTGAAGATACTGGCTGTCGTTGTAAAGGGAAGAGCACGGGACGACCAAGATTAAGTGAAGAGACTGTTGAGCGAGTAAGAGAGTCGTTCACTTGTAACCCAAAGAAATCAGTCCGGAAGGCTAGTCGTGAATTACAAGTTCCTGTGTCGACTGTTTGGAAAGTTGTAAGAAAACGCTTACGGCTGCGTCCTTACCGTTTACAGTTATTACAGGCTCTAACGCCGACAGACCACGGGTTACATGCCAGCTTCGAAAACGACATGTTGTTTCATGGCGATAACGATTTTATGGATCGTGTTGTCTTCAGTAATGTAGACCTTTCACCTTAGTGGACATGTTAACACTCATAATGTGAAAATTCTCACGAGATGGTACAAATGCAACGAGATTCCCCTAAAGTGAATGTTTTTTGTGCCGTATCCCTGCGAAAAGTTTATGGGCCTTTCTTTTTTGGTGAACTACTGTAACTGGCACTTCTTACCTTGATACAGTAGAGCAAAGGCTCTTCCCTCAGTTCGAAGAAAATGAACCAGAGAACTTAATTTTCCAGCTAGATGGTGCGCCACCTCATTGGCATAACGAAGTACGTGATTGGTTGAACGTCACTGTACCCGAGCGCTGGATAGGCCGCAAGGGCCCCAATGACAGGGCTTGCTATGCATGGCCTCCACGTTCTCCTGACCTAACACCATGCAATTTTTACCTTTGGGGCTTCAACAAGGATCGTGTGCACGTGCCTCCACTACCAGCTGACCTCCCTGAATTAAGAAACCGGATTGAAGCAGCTGTTGCTACAATTACTGATTACACTTATCAACGTTTGGGAAGAACTCGGCTATAGACTTGAGGTGTGCCGTGAGACAAAGGGTAGTCACATTGAACATTTATAAGGTTCTTGGTAAAACTGTTTGAGTTGCTTTTTCATTTGACGTATAACTTATAACTAAGTTGAATGTAATAGATATTATATCCTCCAACATATGGTTATATCGGACGATGAGTGACAGGGTGAAGTGATACTCAAAGGAGCCCAGGATCCATAGAGCTTAGAGTTATCCAAAGTTCGTCTTTCAGGATAAGGGAAAACCCGCAAAAAACCCTCTCCAGATAACTCACCCTGACCGAGATTTGAACTTGGGACCTTTTGAAGATGAGGCAAAGACGCTGCCATCTACGCTACCGAGAAGGGCGTATGTGTGTGTGTGTGTGTGTGTGTGTGTGTGTGTGTGTGTGTGTGTGTGTGTGTGTGTGTGTGTGTGTGTGTGTGTGTGTGTGTGTGTGTGTAACGAAGTACTTCCGAGATGTTCTTTATTATTTGTTTGAATTTTAATACTTACACTTTTCCAAATGGGTAAATCGTTCATTTGAATGTATATATTATACGCCCATCATTGGACACAAACAGAAGCCTGTGAAGATATCCCAACAGTACAGTGCAACACCAGCTTCTGGTCACCGTCAACGAATCTTCTTTTTCAGAAAACAAACGTCAGTGTATGGAGTGGAAGCAAACTGGGAGCTCTCGTCACAAGAATCATTACTTATTTGATATTTAGAAAACAAAAAGAATACTTCACGCCTCATTTATGAGCATAAATGCCTTGAACTCAAATAGACCGTACTAATTGTAAACTATTGTATAAAATGCGTAATAAACTTTGTAAAAAAATTAAAACAACTATGCTTAGGTTAAGAAACTTGGAACGCTTATTTACACGTAGCTGTTTATAATCGCTGTGCTGTAAGCTTATACTCAGTAGCTGGGATTCAACATGAAAATAAAAACAGAAGAGGACTACAATCATGCATTCCGCGACAACATTGGAAACAATTTCGACTTAAAAATTTTTATTATATGTTTCAAATGGGAAGAGTTCTCGCCTGTAGCCAATCAGATGCGTTAGAGCCTTCACCGTTGCCACCTCGTTATCCCCACTCCTTTTGTATTTACCTCTCTCTCTCACACTTGCGAGAGCTTGTGCCGCTAGACGTAAGGGAACGCAAACTGAATTTTCCAAACATTTATAATAATGCAGTTATTGAAATCTTAATTACAACAAGAATATTTGTATATTACACAAATGTTTTAAATATTTATTTTAAGTTAATTATAGTTTATGAATTACTTATATTTCTAATCCAACGAAAATGCCAGCGGTGCATCCGTATAGCTATGAATGTTACTTACGTTAAGAGATAATTCGTCATTGTCATTGTCTTCAACGTCTGAGTACTGCAAATTTATGATGATGTGTTCCAAAATCTCGTTACGTGCTATTTCTTTCCAAAAGTCGTCTTCTTGTAGTTTATCTGATGTCTCACGCAGTTTTCCCAGTCTTGTTGTGTTCCTTGTCAATTTCTTCGTGAATAAGTCGTTCAACGTCAGTCAGTTTAAAAATATTACTTCTGTTTGCAACATAATTTGAGCCCACATGAACTCTTTTGGATTGTTCTAGCAGTAGTAAGTAGGGAAGGTGGATCGCGTCTCACAGATCCTGCTGATACACTTTTTCATGGAGGAGTAAGTGAATAATGCTCTTTTACACTCTCTTTAGTAGAGATTACGAACCATTTATAAACAGAGATATAATGTGACCAGACACGTTCTGCCAAAATAGCAAGAAGTGTATCGTTTTCTCTCATCGAATTTAACAAACACCTTGGCTTATTCAAAGTAAATATTTCTTTTACCACGTTATCTCAAATGTTTACGTTTCAGTTGTGAGTAATTTCAAATATATGTTCACGCATACATGCCAACCAATAATTATATTCATTACAGTGCTTACGTCGCAATGCGTTGTTATAATATAATGATATATACTTTATTTGTATTGTGACTGTGGGTTCGTGGAATGAAAAGTCCAATTACACCACTCAACAATGTTCTTTATTTCCACCGACTTACAGTTTAACACTTGCCAATTACACAGAATTACTTGCTGCACACAGTTACAATTCACCAGTCCGTCCGTTACAATTTCACTGTACTCGCGGTTACGTAAGCTCCGGTACACATTCAAAGTTACGTACAGTCTTCCGTTGCACAACCCTTTCGTTCATTAACACGTCACTGACTAACTCTTACACCAAGAACTGCGACTGTCTCCTCACTCACTGACAAAACCAACTCACTGACTGACTAAACCAACAACTGACTAACTAACTCCGTCTGTCTGTAACCTTCTTTATATAGGAACATCGCCGGTTTCTAGTGACCAGGAGAATGTTCCAGATTACGTAATTTCTGGAACCAGGTGGACAGAAACAGACGGCACACTGATGTTTTTCCTCCCAACCACTGCCTGTCACCACTACAAGACAAACGAGGGGGAGGTGTGGCTAACGCGGTCCTCCCCCTGCCTTCCGTTACCAGCTGGTTCACAGGGTGTTCCAGCGCTCCCGTTACAGTATTAAGAGCACTATTTGAGCCAAAAATATGGGGATTTTACGATTATATTAAATACATTACTCTCTCCTTCCTCATAGAGCAGCTTTTGCAAAATCTGAACTTTTGTTTTAGCGTAAATAGTATTTCATACAGATTCATTAGGTTGGCGCTCGTCACACACCACTTGGGGACAATGCAATACGACAACACCGCAGTGCTCCGATTGGTTGCTCACCTAGTAGTGCTCAAGGACAAACATCTTCCCATTGAAACACATAATAGATGTCCAACTTTACGCGTAAGATTGGAAGGCGGACTTCCCTCTCCCTACTTTTCGCCAAGCTATGACGCATTCATAGTACTCAAAAACAAACCTCTCCAATGCTTGATTAGCTGAAGGAGTGAACGGAAAATGCTTCATTCACAAAGGAAAGGAGGTGTGGTAGAAGGATAAGATGCCATCATGAGTACGTAAGATATAACTATGGCTAGGAAATTGAAGAAAAATCCTTTTCTTTCAGTTAGTGGCTGAAAATGAGGCCACAGGTAATATAGGTACGTTAATCTGTGGGTCAAGAAGCCAGAAAATGCAGAATTTCGTTTGTCCTTTTTTGCCTTTTTAGCTATATCTTATTTAAAGGCCCCTTTTATGACATTTTTGTTTTGTTTAACGGTTATTTTTTTCAACGTTAACTTCTTTTGACTGTTTTTCTCCCGTTCAATGAAGTCTAACGTAAATTCTAATTTCTTTTAAGGATATATATGACTGAAATTTTATGAACATTTTAAAAAAATAAAACAAAATAATGTAAACCTTCCTGAATACAAAAAGTGCCTACATAGCCTCCGCAAGTCATATTAGTTCTCGTGTTAATCCTTGTTTCACATAAGCTTGCCCCGTATCTCTAAACGGTCACGTGACCTTATTACCTCTCATTGGCTGCTGTTGTAGTATAGACTGTTGTGCGGTAAAAATTAGTTCGTTATTTAACATGGTGATATGTCTTTATATGTTGGAAGAGAATTGACAAATTCATATTTTCGTAACTGTTTGAATTAAATATATTACGCAAAAGAGTTGATTTATCTGAAATGCATGTTAATTCTTAAACGAAGTAAAGAGGAGGTTCCTTTGCTCTCAAGCACATGGCACGATAGCACGTGATTTAGCGGTAGTGATGACATATTTGTTTATATGACTTTATCACTGACCTTGTTTTGAACTGGATTAGTCATACATCACCATTCGAAGGTGTGTTGTGCCGAGTGCGAGAGCTAAATTATTTTACTGATCGTTTATTGAGCGTGTACTTATTATATGTATAATGGCAGAGTCTAGCGCTAGTTTATCGCTGAAGCATCGCAAGGGAAAACCTTTACAAAGTGGCGAAAAAAGAATTGTGGTGCATGTGTTTTGTGCACTCGCAGAGAAGAATCCGTCTTTGACAGTGAGAGAAGTCGAACAGCTGTGCTCTGAACTTACAGGTGTGTTAGGAGCGTAGGAACATCGCGACATGAAATTGAGACAACAGGAAAACTTACCACTCCAGGGGCGATATTGCTGTGTGGCGAAGACGTTATTTAAGGACAATCAGACTGTACCGGGATACAAATCGCAAAATATACTACCTTGACGAGACTTGGGTGAATGAACGACACACATGTATGGCGTGACACGACTTTTAAGACTGAAAGACAAACATTTTTGCAAGGTGTGTGTGTACTGGTTTTAAAAAATCCCAGTGGAAAAGGCCGAAGGCCTTTCATTATAAACTTGTTCCAGTTTCATTGCTCATTCATTCAGTTTCAACTTGCTCAGTTTTATTATAAACTTCATTATTTTTAATGCCTTTATATTCTTATTTGTATGATTTTATCTCTCTTCCTGGCAATTATTATGACGCTTACTGCAGATTTAAATGTGACGGGAAGGCACCGCCTATGGCCTAAGGCGCGAAAGCATTAGCCAATTAGGGTGAGGGGGAAGGTAGTTGCACGCGGAGTGATACATGTCAGCGGGGCAAGGTTATATGAAACAGAGATTAGATATAAATTCTAATTCTTTATCCCTGTTTTCTTGCTATTGAACATTTCAGCACTTTTCATAATTTAAGATGCTCCTTGCGTCGCAGTTTTAGTGTTAGACTGAAAATTGCTGCACACGTTCATAGAGACACAGTGAATAGAAATTGCCCTGGGTTTTATTGTGAGGTGCATTTAAGCACACTTTCTTTACTTCAAAACACAAAAAAGTTCAAATTTTGGGCAAAAAAGCCATATTCATAACTTTAAAAATTTCTGGTACTTAAAGTTATTGAGACATAGAGAAACCTAGGGTAAATTCAAAAAATGAATGTATTGGGAACCTTTTGTTAAATATTAGACTAAAATTTAAGTTATTTTTTCGCAATGGACTTTTTAGGTGACGTATTTTCTCCATAAGATTTCACTTGTTTCAAATATCAATGACATGCGTTGATATGGGGAGAAGTTTTTCAACGTTTTCACAACGTGCTGTCAGAAAACTGACGATCATTTACATCTAAGAATTTAGAGATGACTGTAGTGATATACTGAAATGTTAATTAAGGTGAGCTTTCTGTAATCCGAGGGTGGGTAAGGCAAGTATGACTTAATTATGTCTATTTTAATTTACTTCCCCAGAATGTCCATTACTGGTTGCTAAATCAGAAGAGGCATTTCTTTCGTGTATTTTTTCTCGCTTTACATGCCGCATGTCACTTGAGTGTTGTACTTTCAAACATATTCATTAAATATCTGATGATGATGATGATGATGATGATGATGATGATAGTTGGCACTACAGGCCATGTAGGCTTTTGGCCTCCGTAACCACCCTCTTCCATTCTACTCGGTCCTCTGCTTTTCTTCTCGAGCCTTTAAATCCCAACTTTCTCAAGTCTTCTACATCATCTACCCATCTTTTCCTGGGTCTTCCTCTTCTCCTTCTGCCATCCAGCTTTCCTATGAATATCTTCTTAACTACAATGGTTTCCGGCATTCTCTGCACATGCCCAATCCACCTTATTATTCCTTGTTTAATTTTCACTACTATATTTGGTTGTCCAAATAGGCACTGTAACTCAAAGTTAGTCCGCATTCTCCATCCGTCCAAGTCCCTTATCACTCCAAATATATTTCTCAAAATCTTCCTTTCCCGCCATAATAACCACTGTTCTTCTCTGGTTGTCAACACTCAGCTTTCTGAACCATACATTACTATTGGTCTCAGTGCAGTTGTATATATTTTAAATTTAGAATTTCTACTGACGTTCCTTGATTTAAACATATTCTGCAAGGCATACAAACATCTGTTACCACTTGCTGTTCTTTCTTGAATTTCCACTGATGTTTTATTATCTACTGTTACTATAGATCCCAGGTATTTAAATTTTTCTACTATTTGGTATTCTTTCTCATGTAATTTAACTGTAGGTTCTCTTCTTCTTGCATCCCCATCACCTCCCATCTTCATGTATTTGGTTTTAGTAACGTTCATTACCAATCCTAGAATTGTGCTTTCTCTCATAAAATATCTAATTAAAATTAATTTATTAATTTGTAGGTATCATTTCTTTACATCCTTTTTCCCAATCTTTAAGTCCTTTTTGTGATGTTTTAGGTATTTTTAAAGATCCTCTTTAGAAAATTTATAGGTTTTCAACTTCCTAGCCCTAGATATATGGTTGGACTCGCTGACTCAGGTCCCCTGGCCATAAGCCTTTGGTTTTCCTGACCAGCTTGTTGTCATTTCTTCTTGACCTTCGCTTCTTTTACCTTAATCCACTTTTCTCTTAACCTATATAAGAATTCTCCTATACATCTATTTTTATTTTCATTCATCCCCGTTAGGCCACGCCGTGGCTCAGTGGTTAGACCGCTTGGCTCTCACCAAGGCGGCCCGGGTTCGATCCCAGGCGACCAAAGTGAGATTTGTGGTGGACAACACGGCGTTGGGGCGGGTTTTCTCCGGGACCTCCGGTTTCCCCCGCCATCTCATTCCACCGGTGCTCCATATTCATCTCATGTATCATCAGTGTCATCGCCTGCGGTGCCATATGTAGTAAAAGCGGGCGTTAAACACTACACTCATCCCCGTTAACATGCGAATGCCATTACCTCTTTGCTCACGCTGTCCCATTCCTTATCCTTTACTTTTCTCCTGCAATTTGTTAACTCCTTACATTATATCAGGTAATGAACAGTGCTCTCTTCATCTCCACAAAATTCACATATCCTTACATCATTACTTCTCAACCCTTTTACATATACTATTCCTACTCTCATCCACGCTATGCCTTCTCTTCCAGTTTTGTCACAATGATCTATGTATTTTTCCCTACCCCATTCTGTCTTTAATTATTGCAGAGATGACAGAACAAAAAATAGGCCTAAGACAAGGATGCAAAATGAGTCCAATTTTATTTAACTTATTTATAGATGAGATAATAGACAAGGTTAAAGAAGGAAACCAGCACTGTCCGGTAATAGCAAACAAAGAAATTCCTGGACTGCTATATGCGGATGACTTAATGGTAGGATCTATAACGATTGTAGGATTCCAGAAGGCAATAAATGAAATCCAGAAATTTTGTGAAGAGTGGGGAATAAAACTAAACATAAATAAGTCGAAAGTTATGGTCTTCAAGAAGGGAGTTAAACTAAAAAAAGATTAAAAGTGGGTACTAAATGGCAAAAAGGTAGAAGTGGTCAATGAATTTGAATACTTAGCAGTAAGGTTGAATAACAATGGAAAGTGGGGAGCCTACAGGAGAATAATTGAAGCAAAAGGAAGGGTAGCAATGAATGGAATAAGAATATGCAAATATAAGCTAGAAATGACAACCAAGTGGTTAGAAAGAATATATGAAGCACTAGTGGAATCCAAAATGTATGCAGTGAAAATCTGGGGGGGGGCGCAGAGGTAAACAAAACGGTGGACCAAAACTACAGAAGGTTTTGTAAAGAGCTTACCAAGATCAGCATCTAGGGAGTACCTTTAGTAGAATCAGCAAAGACAAGAAGAAATGTAATAATAATAGAAAGAATAATAAAATTTTGTTATAGGTGTTTGGTTAAAGAAGAAGGGGAAATTATGAAATTATGCATGAGACAGCAAAAAAGATTACAGAACTCAAATAGTTGATGGGCAGAGATAGGAGGAATTGTGGAAAAAATAGGAATGGGAGATATATGGAGATTAGAGGAAAGGAATACATGCGATGTGGGTAAATTAGTAAAATGCAGAATAGAAGATATAGAAAGACAGGAAATATTGGGAAGTCTAGAAAATATGAAATCATTACAATTTTACAAGCAAATAAAAAGAAATTGGGGACGAGAAGCATACGTAGATTACTGCAATAGGCAAGAGAGAGAAGGGTTAGCATGGATGAGAACAGGAATAATATTTCTAAGAGGGATAAAAGGTAGGGAAAAGGGAATCTGGGAATTGTGTGGGGGGAAAAGAAAGCATAGAACACTATGTAACAGAATGCGAGGAGGCTGCATTGCGGAGAAAAAAGGTTTGGGAGGAAAAATGGGAGAAAGTAGAGAAGAGGATAGTAGCTATAAAAATGTTAACGGACAGGGAGGAAAAGAAGGCAAGAAGTATTGGTGAGTTCTTGCAGGAAGTAAAAGAAAAATGGGCCAGAAATGTAAAAAAATGTAAGAAAGGAAGAGTAGGGGGTAGAGAGGGACTAATCAAGTAATCAAGGTGGTATGGAGGTTAAGAGATACCCGGCAGAGCAGAAGACCTGGGTGTCATGTAAGCCAAGGTAGCAACAAGGTAACGACAAATAAAAGTTGTAAATTGTAAAATTTTGGAATATGCACAATAAAAATATCATATGATAAAAAAATTCATATCATATAAAATTTCAAAGATTTCTTTTGTTCTATACTTTTCCATATATCCTGCCTATCTATGACGTACTCTGGTTCTCACTTCCTTCCAAAAACGCTGTGATTTGTCTCCTCTGCTCTCCATAGATCTCCCACGCCTATCTTCGATACCATTCTTTCCAATTTCGACCACCAACTATTTGTGTTCTTAATGCTTTTCTGTTGCTTCATACACAGATTCAATAATTCCCATTTCTGCCCTTTAATACACTTAATTCTCTCTATTATTATTCCCCTCCGTTTTGTATTACCCAGCTCTAGTAATGCCACTTCTCTTGGTGCCAATAAACATAACAGGAACAGGAAGTGTGAAATGTGACTAACCAATGACATTCCTGTTCTCCGGAAATCTTTCGGTTGGTTGTAAATAGTCACATTTGAAAACACATGTTCTAACTTTGCCCTTCTGAGTTCTCGTTTCGTTTCTGGGAAGTTCTACTTTGGGGTTTACTGTGAGTCAACAAGTTACTCACTAAAGAGCGTGCTGCAGTGGACCGTTGTTGCTAATAATGGGTGGAATGAAGTGGAATGAATCTAATAATGAGGCTTTATAACACATTTGGGCATGGTAATACATTAAAGTTCTTTTCATGCACACAAATTTGGAGAAGGGTTTCCACTGGGGAGGGGAGAGATGAGGAGGAATTGCAATTGGAGCACGATCCGGATGCATATTATTAGATAAATTCACAGCCTCCCAATGAGGTCCCTTACTTGTCTCTGTAGGTAACGTTCGTTAATATTAGAACCCTTTACTTTTCGCTCAACATCAGTTTAAACATTATTTAATACACTAGATATCAGACTGACATTCATGAATCGTGAATCAGTTTCCCGTGTTGGTTTTTGTAATATACGTCCTCCAACGTTAAGTCATATCGGACGATGAATGGAATATCTGAAATGATGCTCAAATGAGCCCATGGTCCATAGAGCTTAGAGTTACCTGACATTCGTCTTTCAGGATAAGGGAAACCCCTGGAAAAAACCTTATCCAGATAACTCACCCTGACCGAGATTCACCAATATGGAATGGTATGCTGAGAATCACGGAAGTCAATGAGTGTACATAACTAAATATGTACGAGGACTGATCAACAAAGACTGAGACTGATTTTTTTTTCACAGATGTTTATTACTGCATGATCTTTTTCAAAGTAGCCCCCTCCTACTTCGATGCACTTTTTATAGCGTCTCTGCCAGTCGTTGAACACGTGCTGCAGACCATTCTTTGTCAAGTCCCTGAGAATCGCCTCACTTTTCTTGAGCACTGCTTCAGAGTTCTCAAATCGAATATCCCTAAGCTTTGCCTTTAGTGATGGGAATAAAAACAGGTCACAGGGTGCAAGATCGGGGCTATAAAGTGGCTGTGGTACACAGGTAATGTTGAATCGAGCCAGAAACTGCATGATTTGATTTGCAACGTGAGGCCGTGCATTGTCATGATGAAGTCGCCACCGAGTCCGAGAAAGCTCTGGTCGTTTCTTTGTAATGTGCTTCCTCAGCGTAGCCAATACTGACGTGTAGTATGCTGCTGTAACAGTAGTGTGAGGGGGAACTGCATGATAGTAAATCATTTCATTACAGTCAAAATATGTGATCACTATCACCTTTCCTGCAACTTTTGCCTTTTTTTGGTGTTGGAGAACTTGGCGATTTCCACACTGTGCTGTCTTATTTTCCTTCAGGATCATAATGATGCAGCCATGACTCATCACCGGTGATAATCGATTTAAAAAAGTGCATCCCCTCCATCAGCAAAGAGACGCAGCACCTCACGGCTTGTCTCCATTCGCACAGCCTTTTGTTCGGGAGTCAACACACGTGGCACCCAACGAGCACAAACTCAGGTCAATTGGAGATGGTCGTGCATAATTGTACACACACTGTCATATGAAATTGTCAACACTTCACTGAGGTTACGTAATGTTATACGCCGATCCTGTCGGAGAATCATAGCAGTTGTGTTGATGTTGACTTCAGTGACAGCAGAAGCCGAAACACCAGGCCCACCTTGCTTAACACTGACAAGTCAGCTTTCTTAGAGGTCCTTGAAACACCTAAACACTGTTGCACGAGGTAGTGCATCTTCACTGTATGCTTGCTTCAGCTTTTCGTAAGTTTCGGTGGCTGTATGGTCCAAACGAAAACAGAATTTGATTGCGCTGTACTGCTCCTCTCGCGTCACCTCCACTATCTGGTATGCGAAATGCACGTAGGGTCTACAAAACAGAGCATTACTACCAACCTAGGAGAGTGCTACCGCCTACCGATATTATACATAAAAACCCTCTCTTTTCAAATATTTGTGTTTATAGATACGGAAATATCACGGAAACTACAGGAAAAAATCAGTCTCAGTCTTTGTTGATCATCCGTCGTATATATGTATAAGTATGTGAATTATTCATTGTCAATATATATGTTACAAATTTTAGGGGGAAATTACAGGGGAAACTCAAATTACAGGGGAAAAGGTCCCTTTTCCTCCCTTAAGCATATGTTTATTTTATTTTATTTGTTTAACAGTAATGAATTACGCAGAATTATCTACGTGAGTGTGTGCGTGTTTTTTTGTTTCTTTGTCTGTAATTTACGTCCGCCCCAACGTTAAGTTATATCGGACGGTGAATAAATTGGGTGAAATGATGCTCAAATGAGTCCAGGGTCCATGGAGCTTAGAGTTACCCGACATTCGTCTTGAAGGATAAGGGAAAACCCCGGAAAAACCTTATCCAGGTAACTCACCCTGACCGAGGTTTGAACTCGGGACCTCTTGAACGTGAGGCAGACATGCTACCATCTACGCTACCGAGGCGGGCGTGTGTGTGTGTGTGTGTGTGTGTGTGTGTGTGTGTGTGTGTGTGTGTGTGTGTGTGTGTGTGTGTGTGTGAAAGACAAATAGGGAGGAAGAAGAAGGAGAAGAAATAAAATGAAAGTTACATATTGTGTCAATATAGTCATTCGTTAAAGAAAGAATTATTGTTAGTCAAAGTAAAGTAATGAAACCAAAGCTTAAGAATAGAGATGATTTTAGATTAAGAAAATATAGATAGAAATTAATTGTTCTTTCAAACTAGCCGTGTGTAGAACGCACTATGAAAGGGTAGAGCCAGACTGAAAAATTCAATGCCATAGCCGGGATTTGAACCACGGATCTTCTGGTTTCCGTTTGAACTACTATGGCCAACATGCCAACATGACATTAAAGAGGAGTCAGTTGGAGAATGTATTGTCATGTCGGCACGTTGGCCATAGTAGCTCAAGGGTTAGAGCGGCTGGACGGAAACCAGAAGATCCGTGGTTCAAATCCCGGCTATGGAATTGAATTTATCAGTCTGGCTCTACCCTTTCAAAATGTAGATAAATAACTTTTAATATGAACACATTCGACATTCATATTGTCACCTTACTAGCGTAAGATACGACCGGGGACAGCTGGAAGGGTCCGAGGCGGCCGAGCCACGCTCCCCGCCCATTAATCTGTCACTAACTGAGGGGTGATTTGAGGAAATGCCACTTGTCCCTCGACGTTTCTCTCCCCTTCTCCTGTCCTCTGGAACGTTCGGGTGATTTGCGGGAAACCAGAGACTTCTAGAAAAACAGTGACATTCCTATAAAAAGGGTTTCAGAGAGACAGTCAGTCAGTCAGTCAGAGTTCGTGGCAATCAGCGTAAGAGTGCAGTGCTAGTGTAAGGACGAGAAGACTGTGTATGTGCAACGGAAGAATTTACGTAATTGTGACCGTACAGTGAAATTGTAACGGACGAACTGGTGAATCGTAATTGTGTGCATTACGTAATTCCGCGTAATTGGCAAGTGTTTAACTGTAAGTCGGTGGAAATAAAGAACATTTTTGAGTGGTGAAATTGGACTTTTCATTTCACGAACCCACAAAGTCACAATATATTGAAGTTAGAAACAGTCGATTAGTATTCACATTGTAGGAAGTGTACTCAGCAAAAGTGTAATTAGTTACCAAGCCAGACATGTTAATTAAAGTGTTAAATTTTGTGAGTACTTCGAGGAGATGAAGAATTTCCGAGAGTTAGATTTAAATATGAGTAAATAATTAATCCTTCCAATTAATTGAATTAAAAAGAATTATAGTTAGTTGAGAATTACCTAAGTTTTTTAGTCACTAACTATAGAAGATAATTATTCCCATGCATTATTAAGATATCTTGTACACAAATGTTCTAAAAATGACAATAATATTGTAACTTTGTGGGTTCGTAGAATTAAAAGGCCAAGTTGCAGAAATTAAAAATCTCCTTTATTTCCGTAGAAATACTCTTATAGATTACAGCAGCATTACGTTACATACACCATCAGTCTACCAAGGTCGATCACAATAACAAACAGTGACAGCAGATTACATCTCTAGCTCTCGTTACAATAACACTTCCAGCTGTCTCTCATTTCACAACTAACTCCCTCTTGGCCAATCGTCGCCTCTTTAAATACTTCACAGATAATTTCTAGAGGATTCGCAAATAAACCAGAACGCGAACAATCTCTATCAGTCCAGAAGTAACTAGAAATTTCCATTTATCTCAGTTTGTTTGTTTCGACAGACCTTTATCTGCCTGTTATCTTTGTCCGCGGGCTCTTGGTTTTCACACTGTCCTCCTACCAGTTTCTTTTGTGTAAACAAGCCACGTGATCGTAGATACGGGTTCACGACAATATATATATTGTCACGCGAGCGTTGGAACACCCTATAGAAGCAGCTGGGAGCGGACAGCAAGGGAGGTCCGTGTTAGCCACGCCCTCCCCTCGTTTGTCTTATAGTGGTGACAGGCGATGGCCGGGAGAAAAACATCATTGTGCCGTCTGTTTCTGTTCCACCTGTGTTCTCGAAATTACGGGATCTTTCATCTACTGGGGAACCTTCGAGATCGGCAAGCGTACCCTATATAAGCTACACGTCGTGCACGAGGAGTGAGTGAGGAGACAGTTGCAGTTCTTGGTGTAAGAGTTAGTCAGTGACGTGTTAATGAACGAGAAGATTGTGCAACGGAAGACTGTACGTAACTGTGTATGTGTATCGGAGTTTACGTAATCGCGAGGACAAGTGAAATTGTAACGGACGAACTGGTGAATTGTAATTGTGTGCAGCACGTAATTCTGTGTAATTGGCAAGAGTTTAACTGTAAGTCGGTGGAAATAAAGAACATTTTTTTGAGTGGTGAAATTGGACTTTTCATTTCACGAACCCACAAAGTCACAATATATATTATTGTTATTATTAAGAACCTTTACTTCATAGAACCAATGTATCACATAATTTGATATAATCTTACTTCATTCAAATAAGGAGCGCATGTAAAGAATTTTGCATTTCTTAAGATTTTGTTGGCAGTGAGAATTAAGCAAAGCTAATTTTTTGTTAGTATGAAATAAGTAAAAGTTAGTCAACAATTTATCGAACAAAGAGAATAAATCCATGTTCTAGACGTTCTCGGGCTTCGAGCCAGGTATAGTATAAATTTCCAAGTTCAAGGCAGGTTTCCAAGCAGAACTGAACTGCAATCCGGCATTCCGGTTCAGTGTTCTCCTCTCAGAAGAGATGGCCAGAGCTTCTTTGACTTTTCGATGCCAGAAGCTGCTGCATTTGGCTACGATGGTCGTTTGCTTGAAGTTGACTCTGTGGTCTTTCTCAAAGCAGTGTTCGGACAGTCCAGACTTTTCCGGCTGCAGTAGACGTATTGATCGTTCATGTTCTTTGATTCTGGTAGTGATGGTCCTGACAGTTTGTCCTATGTACGGGGTCCCACACTCACAGAGGATGTGGTATACACCCGGTACATTGAGGTTAAGTCTCACCAAATGTCTGATTTTTAGAGGCGGTTTGTGGATAGTCATGATGTTATGTTTGGCTAGAATTCTACTAATTCTGCCGGAGAGATTGCCAGTGTAAGGAATGCAGGCAGTGACTGTCGGCTCATCTGGTGATAGCCGCGCTATAGGTCTTCTTTTCATAGACCTGGTAATTGCGACTTTGATGTCGGTCGCAGCGTAACC
Source organism: Mantis religiosa (assembly GCA_030765055.1). Taxonomy (NCBI): domain Eukaryota; kingdom Metazoa; phylum Arthropoda; class Insecta; order Mantodea; family Mantidae; genus Mantis; species Mantis religiosa. The sequence continues at coordinate 419,155,205 of CM060950.1, forward strand.
GTTCTGGCGGAAAGTGTGCCTTAGGTGTTGTAGTTCTTGGATGAGGTGGCTGGGATCGGAGATCGATACAGCTCTGTGGGCTAGAGTGTTGAGAACTCCAGTTTTGCTATACCACTAATTTCAATTATTTGAAGAAACAAATAGTTTAGTTACCCTTTAAAACTTGCATATTTTTTTTAAAAAAATGAAGAGATTTATTAGAATTGAATTATCTCTGTTTTAAATAAACAATACTGCAGTTATGTAAAAAGACAAAATTTCAGGCAACAAAAAATCTAGTATTTATCAAGTTAACTGTTTAGAATGCGATAAGATCTATATTGGTAGGACCAAGCGTAATTTAGAAACCAGATCGAAGGAACATTTTAGAAATATTAAATATAGACAGACAGAGAAATCGGCAGTGGCTGATCATTTTTGGTCATATAATCATGAAGTAAATCCAGAAGTTAAATTATTGAAACAATTGAAATAACCGATAGATTTAATGGTTTGGGAGAAAATATGTATTTTGAAAAATAAGGATCGCGTAATGAATTTTGATATCCGTCCAATAGATGTCATCAATAAGTTTGTGTTGTCCCCGGTAGATGGCAGTTAGATAAGGAGCAATTCTTCAAACTCCGGTAGTGGTCAAGGTCAGTCAGTCTGTCAGTTAGTGGGTGTCAAGCTGAGTGGTTGAGGATGAAGCAGATGTTTTGCTTTGAAACCGGTCCCAGGATTTAAATGAGATAAGTAAACAGTGAAGTTGTGTTACTAGTGTTTAGTTATTATTAATAATACTGCAGTTATCTTTATAGTGTTATTATTCAAGTAGACGACAAATAAGAGCTTCGCATTGTTGGTGGGTCTGTTCACTGGTCCACCATAGTCAAATATCTTGGCGTCACACTGGACCAGAAGCTCACCTGGAAGGCCCACATCGGCACCGTATACAGCAAGGTTGCTCGCAAGATGGCACTTCTCTACCCCTTATGCCACCGAAACTCTGCCATGTCACTATCCAACAAAGTATAAACAAGTCCTCCGTCCTGCCCTCACCTATGCCTGCCCAATCTGGGCCACTGCTGCAAAAACCCACATGTACCACCTCCAAACCCTTCAAAATCGCTTCCTTCGTACCGCTGTCAATGCCGACTGGTACATCCCTAACATCATTATCCACCGTGACCTTTCCTTTCCACTCCTCACCGACCTCATGCTCTCCCTTTCACAAAAATTCTTCGACTCTCTTTCACATAATTTCAACGCCTTCATCCGCGGCCTCGGGGAGTACGATATTGACCCGGGGAGCGTTACAAGCATCCCAGGCTCCTCCTACATCGACCCTAATTATCATCATCCATTGAAAACAAAATATATTCTCATCATCTCTTTAACTTCTTCATCATCTCTTTAACTTCTAAACATCTCACTCCAACCAACTCCCCAAAGTAATTAAATCATAACCTCCCTACCACAATGCCACCGTCTTTACTTCAAACTTCATTTTTCAACCAGTAAAGGACCTAGTCCTGGAATGGTATCTGTCCCACCTTTGGTGGGATCCCCTTCCAACGACAATTTCGCTGTCTCCACGACAAATAAGCTCTAATTCCCAATTCGGTCTGATGCTCTATACAGCTAGCCAATTAATACTCAAGTGTTCCACTAGCACTATCAAATAAATTAAAAATGGCCCACTACAGATGGCGTAAGTCATAAACATCAAAACCACAATACAAAATATTGTGACTGTGAGGGTTACGTAGAATCAAAAGTCTGGTTTGCAGGAATTAGAACACTCTTTCTTGAAGTAAAAAGACGTGAAATTGACAATCAGCTGTCTTCAAGGTTGACTCGGTGCTCCGCCGCACTTAAACAAATAAAGAAATCACTGCGGTACACTTCAAACGTCCAATAACCATCACACAACTGGCGCTTCTAACACTTTGCCAGAATTTATACCTCCAGTCATTGTTTCTAGAATGCTGTAGAACTTCCGATATCATTCGCGGCGGCAAGAGAAAGACAGAAAATTCCGGGGCCTCTCTCTGTCTCTTTCTTTCTCTTGGCAAGCTTCCAGCTCTCCTGCACACGCACCAGGCTCCCGCTTGTCGCTGCCGCACAACAATGCCATCGATGACAATATATACTATGACAAAATTATGCCCAACTTATAGTGCGCAGGTGAAATTTGGGAAAGCAAATACATTTAGAAAGTAAAGAAAATAATAATAAAACTAAAAAAAGAATATTGCAAGAAAGTCCAGTTTCACTGAAGCCTAAGGATCACCACGACATAGAGGAGATTAATAAAATCCAGGGACCGCAAAGAAATAAGAAGACAGAAAATGTCGGTTATATCTAGAATTTCAAAAGATAAAATAACTTTAAAGCAGTAAAATTTTTCAAAAAAGTTATATGCTCTCGTGTATGAATTTCCATTGACTTGATTCGTTTGCACATCCTAAAGTCCTTAATTCTGCTAATCTATGAGGAGAACGTAATATGAGTTGTCGCACGGCCTTGTCTTATGACATCAGCTTTCTGTTTACTCAAGTCGACCACGTACAGGTGGCCGGCCACAGTCTTTGCTGAATAATGTAATATGAGTCACGTAAACGCCAAATTGTAGTTCGGGTATTTTTGAGGAGCCTGCTCTGGCTTAGCTTAGCTTGGGAAATGTCTATGTAGCTACTTTAACATGGGAACGCTGATTCTGCAAAAGGTAGCCAAATTGAAGGTAACAGTATTCAAAAACTGCATATTTTGGCAGTCGGAAGGTCACTCAAGACCGGTCACTCATTCTGGTCTAGAGGGCCAACTCGGACATTACGCTGATGTTAGATTCAGGCTCGTTATGCTGCCTTCTTGTGACGGCTATTCTACACGCATCCTCTAACCATACACCTGACAATATCTTGTATAAAATTATTAGTTATAGTTCATAACATCGCATGTAGGAGAGAAGTGGGTCTCACAGAGAATACAGGTAATGAGGATAGGGAAAACATGATAATGTTAGCCAGCAAAATCTGAACATAGTTACTTTGTTGAGACAGATGAAACTGGAGATAACAAATGAACAGAAAAAAGATAGCTAGGGAAGAGAGAGAAATAATTAAGGAAAATCACTGAAAAACAAGACTAGTTAGCCAGTGATCAGATACAAATAGCTAGGAAAATGACAAATAAATAACATCAGCTTGCTACTGAAATTACCATCATATAATGCCAGTTAGCAGCTGATTCAAATAACTAAATAGAAGACAGTTTATCTGAGTAAATATCAGACAGAACAATTACTGAAATTAAATATATGTTTAAACATAAAATAAGAAAATTAGAAAAAATTGTAGTAGTTTGGAAAGTTAAAATCAAATTCTGACACCACAGCTGGTAGTCTAGTTAAAGAAATGACAGTGAAAGCTTAGAAACTACTGAAATGTATGCACAACAAGACTTGGTTACGAAAGTAGCAGATAACCAAAGTAAAATTGAAGAAGACATTGGTAAACAGTTGAAAATGCTAACAGAAAAAGTAAACTAAATAAATGAATTACAAGAGGTTGCAGACACGTTTCGTGGTCACTGTGTACTAAAAATGTACATAAGAATTAAATAAAAACAATGACGTTTTCTCAATAATGAATAGAAAATGCGTAACAGTTATAGGTTGTTACATACTTATAAACTGTACCCATAACACAAAAACACACTTCACACACATTGTGTTCATCTAGAAATGCCGTCTACTCCAAGCGTCAAATATCAGAGATCGTAGCTCCAACTTTCGGTGATGAACAGGGGAACAAACCTAAGCAATTTCTTACAAAGATCAAGAGGAGTACTTTAAAATAAAAAATGATTCCATACAAGTTAAGGATGTATCTAATGCGAAAAAGACCAAGTGGGATGGCTCAGGTGGTTTCGTCTTTGGTCCGCATTCGAGAGGCCCGGGTTCGATTCCAGTGGCCGACCTACCTGATCCATGGGTTTTTGGGGGGTTTTCCCGGGTCGCTAGGCGAATACTGGGTAGGTTAATTACATCCCCCGAATTTCCTGTCTCTCCATTTCATCTCCATCATCATTTCACATCATCTCTCATCTGGTGATCTCTTTCAGGGTAGAAGTGTCGGCGGGTGTCTCGGTGGTGCATGGCAAGATGATATACTCTGAGGTAAACTACTTCCTCCTCTGGTAGGTCGGTTGTCGTTCTCCACTCCTCTGCTGCGACAATTTCGGGACCGACAGCCAGGGACCTTTGTGGCTCGGATCGTCTGCCTGGGACCTTTAGGCCTCGGCTGCTGGGCTCGTTGTGTTCCTGTTGTCGGGGAGCATGTTCATTGTCCTGGCCTGTCGGGGGAAGTCTCTATCCAAAGTAAACTGTATGGACCCTGCCCTCTGTACTGTTGTGGCTCCTTGGGTCGGCCGCCCTCTGTCTCCTTCGCCTCATCCTTCCTCCCGGGAGTGCCCCCACTTGGGGGCATAGAAACAATGGGCCCAGCATGTTGGCCTACATAATCTCCTCCATAATTAAATCGTAATGCGAAAAAAGATTTATAAATGGTAAATAAAAAATTACACTATCGGGAGGTGAAACACTTTTAGGAATTTTTTCCTATCACGCTACTTGAGGCAATCGATTGAAAACCAAATGAGAATCGAACAAGCCAAAGGTAAGTAAATCCTGAATGCAGCTTAACAATGATTGACTATTTAATGTGAATAGCAAAGCTCAACGTTGATACATCTATCAGTGATCAAAAATAATTTACACAGAAACCAGACCGTTCCCCCCAAAGATTTTTCAGATATAATAGAATTGGTAATTGCTTTTTCAAACAAAAGAAGGGCAATGCACAGGCATTCAGGTGTGTCCACTTAGGCATTAAAATATGAACAACAATTAGAGCAATCAGGAAACATATAGAACGACAAAAGCGAAAACTCCACACAGTTCCAAAACAAGGTAGACAGAATTAGCTCGTAGTAGTAGCCAACCTTCGGATGAGGCAAGAGTATACAACAGGAATACATTGGCATGATCTGATGAAATGAAAAACAACCGAATCTCGCCACCTAACACGATCAATGACTGAAATGCACAAATAAATGGCATGCCGTTCCTAAGTGACAACGTGAATAACGCATATAGGATAGGTATACGGTACCGAGCATGTTTCAGAGGATCCCGCAGGAACTACCAAATTCCAAGACCAGAAATATAAGCAAACTCTGAACGAGAACAAGCAGAAAACCTTGTATCTGTTGACGCCGCGTTAGCAACCAGAGCTGGGAATGACCCCTCAGGGTTCCTGACATGGTAACCTCAAATCATGGACACTGGGTAGGTAGTTGTTTCGGTCCAAAAAATCGATTTTTGGTGTTCATGCTTAAAAAGACTAGAAACCTCTAGCTTTCAAAATACGAGAGCTGTTCAATAAAGAATGATCATAATTCTTTTACGCTCATAACTTTACGCACTAAAATTCAATCTTATTATATTCTGTTAGCTCAATGTGAAAACAAACACGCTGTAGTAGTTTCATGTTAGTACTCCTGGTTCCCGCCGGTGAGAACCAGGCAAGTTCAGACATGTTCAGTATCGCCTACCGCTGCAATGGAGGTAACATGCAGTTAAAGTTGATGTTAGAGGAAGATCCTGAGTTTCTTTCAAACTTAGTCACTGCTGATGAAACTTGGGTACATCATTTTGATCCTGAGAGCAAACAGTAAAGCTCAGTGTGGAAATCTCCTTCATCACCCCCCCCCCCCAAAAAAAGCAAAAGTGGTTGCTTCTGCTGGGTCATCTCATTCTTTGATATTCATGGAATGGTTTATCAGCATGTTGTACCTGCACACACATCAGTAACTGGACAATACTACAGGGATGTCCTGAAAACATTGCAAGTCCATATCAGGCGCGAAAGACCACATTTCCGTGAAGCAAGTTGGATGCTGCACCACGATAATGCGCGGCCGCATATTGCCAATGTTATTGCTGAATATCTTGCAAATATCAACGTGAAGTGAATCCCTCACCCTCCCTATAGTCCGGATTTAGCCCCATGTGACTTTTTTCTATTCCCTAACTTGAAGAAACGCCTTTGTGGGAGGCATTATCCATCATCAGAAGCAGTGCTGAAGGCTGAGGAGGCGATTTTGAAGGATCTCTCAAAACTGGTTTCCAGCAGGTCTTTGAAGACTGGCAGAAACGCTGGGACAAGTGCATCGCATTAAGGGGAGACTATTTTGAGAAGGACCATCAAAATTATGAGGATGAGTAAAGGTACGTTGTCAAAAAAAAAAAAAAAAAAAATGTGATCATTCTTTATTGAACAGCCCTCATATGTATCATGTTGGAGGTTTCAGTTGATAAAGGGGTTTTAATTTGAATGTTCTGACTTGGTGAGTCACTGATACTATGTACATATTTAATTGTGTTTGCTGTAACTTGTATTTTTCATACTTAAGGTACACTTTTCTCGCCAGCTAATTAGGCTACATGGATGAGATTTTGACTGGCCATTTCTCAGTCAAAAAACTACTGATTCCATCTAAAATTAATTCCCAAATTGCTGATCATCATTTATTAACGACTTATATGCTTGTAAAATTTGGCATGAATTTCTTGTTCATAATGTATAAATTTTTGAGGGGCAGATGTTTTCCAAAGTGGGAAACAAATTTAGCTGGAAATTCTCAAGTAATGCAAGTATTAATGCATATAAACAATTCAGTAAAAATAATCAGCAGTTTTAGAGATTGTACCTTAATACTCCAATAACAAGGATAATTTGGAAATTATTAATTTTGTTTATGGCAAGTTTGTAGCATTGGGTTTTAGCATATCAAGTATATTTTACATGGATTATGTTCATAAAAGATTGATGTATTCAGTGTCAGAGTTTCATTTCATTATATTAAATACTTAGTTGTGAAACTGTAAATCAAATTAACTGTAAATTAATTTTACATTTTTGTAGCCAACCAAACAGATATTTTAGAGAAGTATAGATTGCATCAATATCTCCATCAGAATTTGTAGTGCTTTTTCTTTCGGACATTTTTGTAAAAAGAGAAAAACTGACATGTACCACCTGCTCCAGCTCCATCATCATCACTTATAAATGAGCCATCTGTGTCCATTCTTTTACAGGGTGTTTGGTTTTTAATGTCTCTAATGCCATCACTTTTGCAATATCTGGGCATGTTTCCTGAACATTTCACAGGTATCTAAATTTTATGCTGTTTCAAAGCTTTCTATTGGATTAATGGGATGTAATAGATTTTCTATTGCAATAGCTAAATACTGGGGTGCAAGAGGACGAATGATTTTCTTATTAAGCGTTTAAACATTAGATACCAACCAACCATAAGGTAAGTCGGGGGAAGATGACATAATCAACGGTTATATCCTTTTATCATGGAAATGAGAATGGAGGAAAATATAAAAAGTATCTCAAGATATTACCTGTATATTTAATTGTTACTGGGAGAAAGAGTAATCAGTGTCCTTAAATGTGAGGAGGTAAAAAGGTACAATTAAACTAATTGCAACAAAACTTACATCTTACCCCATCATTAGGGGAAGATGGGAGTTAACAGGGGGGAACATGGAACAACGTAGAGGAAGATGCAACAACACGAAGTTTGAAATTAAAAAATAAAGTAAATTGAGCATTTGCATTACAACATGTAAGACACTTTATAAAATGTAAATTTAATGCATGTTAGAGACTGATACAATGAACAAAGGAGAGAACAAAACTGCAGTCTTGTAACTCTCCGTCCAGGGTTTGAATGAATCCAAGTATTCAAAGCTTGCTGCCAAAATGTATTCAATGGTTTGAAGAATGATCAGTCAAGCTGTCATGATCGGTCACATGTAATTTATCAGTGTTCTTTAAGAACATTCAACTTCCCCCGACGCCTGGGGGAAGATGCAAGTGTACGCTACCGGACATATTAGTCCGAGCTACCATGTGCTCACAAAGACGCACATGGCGAAATATCATGATTAGGTGAAGCTCCGTGCAGTACATCAAGTGCTAGACCTTATGTATGGTCAACGAAATATTACACAGCTTGTGCTTACCAAGTTTACATATAGTAGTTTCTTGTTTATCACTGGATGAAGCAAAATATAAAACGGAAGAACACAGCACACTTCTGCCCCTATGCTAGGCTGTGATAAGTGATAGTCTCAGATGAACAAAATATTACGAAACTTCCGTCTTCCCCCAACTTTCATCATCCCCCACTTACCTTATATTTTTATAGGAAAAATGGGAGAAATTTACTACACAACATTTAATTTTTGAATGTGCAAAACTATATTTGAGAAATAATATACAAAATAATGTACGATTTTTATCTCTTGTGTTATTTCAGCACTTAAGCCCGTTTTCCCCAACAGATGTTAAAATCGACGTTAACAAATGTAACGTAACAATTGTCACAGCGCTAACGCTAATCTTAAATTTCTTGCATTTCACCAACCTGTTTTCCGAAAATGTTAACAAACCTTTGTTAACGCCAAGAAACGTGTAAATATCTCAGCTATAGAAGGCTATGGATGAGTCGTATTATTTTATGAACGTACTGCGATGCGCTTTTGTTTTCATTTTCGTCTGCACAAGCTGAAAATGGCGGTTGGACAAAATCATACATAAAGTCGTGAGACAAATTTCTCATCGATGGAGAAAGAATTGTTAATTGAATAGGTGACGAAGTGCAAGGATATCGTGGAAAATAAGAGGACGGATGCGGTGAATGTAAAAGAGAAAGATGTTACGAGGAAAATATTGAAAACGAATTTAATTCAAATGCATGTGTCACCACTACAAGTACCAAACAACTTGTCAGTATTACGTAAATTTAAAACGAGGAGCGAAGGACAAGTGACTTAAACGTTTCAAGACGGCAGGTGGACAGAGAATTATCCACATAATTCAATGAATTATAAAATCGCAAGGTTATTAATACTTGAAGCAAAGGCGAGATCGGCATATTCCTTTCGATGCATGTTCTAACTCAGTATTACGTAAATTTAAAACGAAGAGCGAAGAGGAACAAGTGACTTGAACGTTTCAAGACGGGAGGTGGACAGTGTATTATCCACATAATTCAGTGAATTATAAAATCGCAAGGTTATTAATACTTGAAGCAAAGGTGAGATCGGCATATTCCTTTCGATGCATGTTCTAGCCTCTCTTGTACTTCCGCAGTAACCTTCATAGCAACATGTTTCGAAAGTCTATACCTCCGTAAAACAATTTTCTTTGGATAGTTCCTCAAAATCATATCTCCTCATAGGCCGTACTCTATTACGAATGCCATTTAGACGGTCTTAAATATAGCAAATCGACAACCGCTGAGTTCATGCTCGCCATCTTGACTATTTACAATTGTTATGCCCGATTTCACCAATAAATGTTAAGACTTAACACGAGTTTAGCAATAGTTAAAACAAAAATTGCATTTCACCAACAAGTGTTAGCGTAACACTCGTGTTAAATCTCGTGTTAAACTAACACGCCGAATTTCTTATGTTAAGTCCTTAACAATTGTGAATAGTCAAGATGGCGAGCATGAACTCAGCTGTTGATATCGATTTGCTATATTTAAGACCGTCTAAATGGCATTCGTAATAGAGTACGGCGTATGAGGAGAAATGATTTTAAGAAACTATCCGAAGAAAAGTGTTTCACGGAGGTATAGACTGTCGAAACATGTTGCTATGAAGGTTACTGCGGAAGTACAAGAGAGGTTAGAACATGCATCGAAAGGAATATGACTATCTTGCCTTAGCTTCAAGTATTAATTACCTTGCGATTTTATAATTCGCTGAATTATGTGGATAATACATTGTTCACTTCCCATCTTGAAACGTTTAAGGCACTTGTTCTTCGCACCTCGTTTTAAATTTACATAATACTGACAAGTTGTTTGGTGCTTGTAGTAGTGACACATGCATTTGAATTAAATTCGTTTCCAATATTTTCCCCGCGACATCTTTCTCTTTTACATTCACTGCATCCGTCCTCTTATTTTCCACGATATCCTTACACTTCGTCACCATTTCACTTAACAATTCTTTCTCCGTCGATGAGAAATTTGTCTCACGGCTTTATTTATGATTTTGTTCATCCGCCATTTGTGCAGACGAAAATGAAAACAAAACCGCATCGTGAGCGCATCGGAGTGCGTTCAGAAAATCATCCATAGCCTTCTATAGCTGTGATATTTACAGGTTTCTTGGCGTTAACACAGGTTTGTTAACATTTTAAGAAAACATGTTGGTGAAGTGCAAGAAATTTAACATTTGTTTTAGCGCTGTGACAATTGTTACGTTGCATTTGTTAACGTCGATTTTAACATCTGTTGGTGAAATCGGGCATTAAGGACTTAACATCAGAAATTTGGCTTGTTAGTTTAACAAGAGATTTAAGACGAGTGTTACGCTAACACTTGTTGGCGAAATGCAATTTTTGATTTAACTATCCCTAAACTAATGTTAAGTCTTAACATCTGTTGGTGAAATAGGGCATTAGTGTTTTGTTTTGGTAACATATTTTCTGAGAAAGCTAGGTTAACAAATATGCTAGAAAATTTTGAAGTAAACTCTTTAGCATTTGCAATGATCGGCCATTTTAAGAACTGTAACGGATATTACAAATGTACAGTATTAGAATTAGAAACACGCTAGAATACATGTTATGCAGGCATTATAAAACACGATGCAGTGCAGTCAGGTTGGCATTGTCGGTCTGGCTTTGCAAGACAAAGAACGCTCGAGTTTTTTTCCCCTGCTCTCAGACATTCCTAATACGGTCCGAGTGCATTTCTCGTCTCTCGCACAGGATGCGATGCGATGAAATACTAAAAAAATATAAATAAATAGAATCGTTAATTTTTCGTACTTGTTCATACTAGATCTGCACCTGCAATCCTCAGAGCTTCAAGAGCACAATGATCGTCTCTTGATTTTTTTTTTATTTCTCTTTCTGTCTTCTTAGCCTTCTTTCAACGTGCACTTGCAAAAACTCGCAGACAGACAATGCCGCACTGCGAGACTTGAAGAGATCAAAATGCAGTTTGTAATAAGAAAAATACTTGTACTTAGAGGGAAAAGTGCTTAAGAGACATTACGTCACGTGATGTACTGGTAACGAAACAAAGAATAAACATGTCTCTTTGGGAAATATCCTTGTGATAAACTTTCTCTATCCGTTTTCAAGAAACTGTCGTTACAAAACATTATTCTTTTGTCTTTTGTCTTTACCCATTACTACATCTTCAACTCCCACACCAACCTAAGTGATTTCACTTAGCTCCTGTGTATATTATGATTTTTTTTCTAATGTCCTAGAGAGTTCTATATTTTGCAATAAATATATATATTCCTATTTTGTTCTTATACTTTACAAAATGCGGCAAATATTAATACTCTGTGGAATAACAACTAGTTTTTCCATTCAATTCTTCTTCACAAACATGTTCTTTTATGACTCCAATGTTTTCGTAATCAAATGCAACAAATGTTTTATAAAACATGTTCAATCTTTTAGTAATTCGTGAAATAATTCTTCCGTCAGAACGATTTGGGTCTTTAAGTTGTGAAAACAAAATAAATACTTTGTTAACAACGCTATCAATTGACCGAATCAAATCAACGCCACCGGTATTTCGAAATTTCGTCCCATAGGAACTTTTTTACACCTCATTTTACATAACAGTCGCTTTTTTGTGGTAAGTTCTTGTCTATTTTTTATGGTTTACAAGTTATAAATAATTAATTCTGAAAGAAGAGAACTTCAGAGCCTATTTCCAGACATTTCAAGTTGTAACTTTTATTTGTCACGCAAATATTTTAAGCATATGAATGCCAATTAAAATATTTTGAGCCATTTTTGAGAAAATAAAAATATAAGTTTTTTCGTGTGAAGCGTAATGGACACTTTTTTTTTTTTTTGGTAATTTATGTCCTCCAACGTTAAGTCAAATCGGACGATGAATGAAATGGGTGAAATGATGCTTAAATGAGCCCAGGGTCCATGGACCTTATAGCTACCCGACATTCGTCTTTCAGGATAAGGGAAAACCCCGGAAACAACCTTATCCAGGTAAGTCACCCTGACCGAGATTCGAACTCGGGACCTCTTGAACGTGAGGCATACACCCTACCATCTACACTACTGAGACGGGCGCATAATGGACACTGGATAGTTGTTTGGCTCCATAAAACCGATTTTTGGTTTTCATGCTTTAAAAAAAATTATAAACCCTAAAGTTCTGAAATATATCAGGTTTGTAGGATGTTCTGATTTGGTGAGTCATTGCTGTTACGTACAGCATTTATCCCTTTTTTATTTTACTTGTTCCATTTATATCCCGCCTTTAACTGCAATGGTCATATCGGCGGCCGTTTTCCTTTGGAACATACCGAAGGTGTTAACTCGTATACGTTGGGTTTTAATCATTAGATCACAAACACACGCACACACACGCACGCACATACACGCACGCACACGCACACATACATTCACACTCTCATTTTTCCAGACTGGAGAAGATGAGGAATTATCTTGCCGGGGATCGAACCCGGGACCTCTAGCTCGGCAGGCATGTGCTTTCCCGACCGAGCCACGGGGCCAGCCATATTTATCTTTAATTGCAGTTTATCGTTACTTGTATTTTTCATACGAGGGCTGTTCAATAAAGAATGATCACAATTTTCTTTTGACAACATACCTTTACTCATCCTCATAATTTTGAAGGTCCTTCTCAAAATAGTCTCCCCTGAATGCCATACACTTGTCCTAGGGTTTCTGCCAGTCTTCAAAGACATGCTGGAAACCATTTTTTGAGAGATCCTTCAAAATCGCCCCCGCAGCCTTCACCACTGTTGATGATGGATAATGCCTCCCACGAAGGCGTTTCTTCAAGTTAGGGAATAGAAAAAGGTCACATGGGGCTAAATCCGGACTATAGGGAGGGTGAGGGATTCACTTCACGTTGACTTTTGCAAGATATTCAGCAACAACATTGGCAATATGCGGCCGCGCATTATCGTGGTGCAGCATGTAACCTGCTTCACGGAAGTGTGGTCTTTCGCGCCTGATATGGACTTGCAATGTTTTCAGGACATCCCTGTAGTATTATGCAGTTACTGATGTGTGTGCAGGTACAACATGCTGATAAACCATTCCATGAATATCAAAGAATGAGAAGCAGAAACAACCACTTTTGCTTTTTTGAGTGGGGGGGGGTGGTGATGAAAGAGATTTCCGCACTGAGCTTTGCTGTTTGCTCTCAGGATCAAAATGATATAGCCAAGTTTCATCAGCAGTGATTACGTTTGAAAGAATCTCCGGATCTTCCTCTAACATCAACTTTAACTGCATGTTACCTCCATTGCAGCGGTAGGCGATACTGAACATGTCTGAACTTGCCTGGTTCTCACAGGCGGGAACCAGGAGTACCAACAATGAAACTACTACGGCGTGTTTGTTTCACATTAAGCTAACAGAATATAATTAGGTTGAAATTTAGTGCGAAAAATTATGACCGTAAAAAATTATAATTCTTTATTGAACAGTCGTCGTACTTTAGGTACACTTTCCGCTGCAACTAATTAAGCTACATGGATGAAATTTTTACTGTTCATTCTTCAGTCAAAGAAATACTTAATCCAACTAAAATTATTGCTTAAATTACTAATTATAATGTATTAACATCCTGAATACTCCTATTACACTGACAATTTTGATTTTTTTTTAATTTTGTTTATGACAAGTTTGTAGAATTGTCTTTTAGCATACAAAGACCCTTTTACATGGTTTATATTTAGAAAATATTGCTGTATTCCATGTTAAAATTTTACTTCATAATGCTAAATAGTTGTTGAGAAACTGAAAATCAAAGTTCGTAGTAGAATAGCAGTTGGAAACTGGCTCAAAACTAACCAGGGAAGGTTGAGTTTCTTGAAAATATCTTATCTTTGCCTAAAATGCTTTCTTTTGGATTTTGAAAAACTCTAAGTATGTGTTTCTAGTGAAATCCTCAATTGAAATGTTTGGGTGGAATGCAATACTTGATCTATTTATTTTAAGTAATAGAGAAAGTAGTTAAAACAAAAGCTGATTAAATACCAAATTTTGTAATTAAGTTCAGCGTTTTTCAACAATACAAGAAACTTCTCCAATCAAACTACCCTTCAAGTAGTACATTGTCCTTTTTAATAAAATGTCTCCGTCGATTTTAATTAAAATACGAAATTCTCTAGCTATTTACAAAGCTAATAATTTCAACTTATTGTAAATATATGTTAAAAACGTTTGTATAACTGGCAATGAATAAGACTTAGAGAAACAGCGAAAAAAATATTTAAATCTGTTAAAGCACAAAATTTATTAAGATAAAAAATAAATGTATGACATTAAATGTTTCCCACAATGAAAGGCGGTGTATTAGCGACACACATGAAGTCCTGCCTGCGCACCAAGAAACATATGCCGCTGTTGCACGTTGTCACTGCACATGCGCAATGACTGCTTAATGAAGAGCTGCTGTACCGTGCAACCCTTATATAGCAACAATGGAGAAAAAAACTGTCGCAGACAAGTCGCAACAAACTTCACACGCAGTTCACTAACTCTCATTGTGGATTAATTTACTGTCTTTTAGACTGAAAATAAAAAAAAAGAATAATAGTAAATGAGAGCAGGGTGTTTTGGAATACCAGTTATATTTCTAAAAATAATTTAACTGGTTTTTAAATAAAAATGGCCAAATCATAATGAATACATATAACTAATTGTGATGAACTTTCACTTTTAAAAAAGAAAATGCTATTCATTTTGCTGTCATAAAAACTCTATTTAGAAAAATGTTACAAATAAAGATTAATATGAAATAGTCGGGTATTATGGAATAGGTGGTTTAAAACATTGAAAGAGTAATTTGAATTCATGAAACATGATTGGTTTAAAAAGACAAAACCTCTATAAACAGATGTTTAGAGATAGATAGAGTCAACATGAAAAATTCAATGCCATGGCCGGGATTTGAACCACGGTTTGCCTGGTTTCCGTCCAGTTGCTCTTAACCTTTGAGCTACCATGGCCAACGTGCCGTCCTGACACTAAATTCTCCAGTTGACTCTTATATTTCCCCGGGGAGAATTTAATGTCAGGAAGGCACGTTGGCCATGGTAGCTCAAAGGTTAAGAGCGACTGGACGGAAACCAGGAGATCCATGGTTCAAATCCGGGCAATGGCATTGAATTTTTCATGTTTACTCTATCCATCAAATATCTTAGCCTATATACGGCTAATGTGGAGAAATGATTGGTTTCCATCAATTAACTAAAATAATAAGAGTTAAATGATGAAGCCTGGGACTTAGGTACTTACAATAGTAGGTCGCCACAAACGGTGTATCTCGGATGTGAGAGCCCCTGGTGGTCTACCGGGGAAATATACGAGTCAACTGGAGAATTTAGTGTCAGGACGGCACGTTGGCCATGGTAGCTCAAAGGTTAAGAGCGACTGGACGGAAACCAGGAGATCCATGGTTCAAATCCGGGCAATGGCATTGAATTTTTCATGTTTACTCTATCCATCAAATATCTTAGCCTATATACGGCTAATGTGGAGAAATGATTGGTTTCCATCAATTAACTAAAATAATAAGAGTTAAATGATGAAGCCTGGGACTTAGGTACTTACAATAGTAGGTCGCCACAAACGGTGTATCTCGGATGTGAGAGCCCCTGGTGGTCTACCGGGGAAATATACGAGTCAACTGGAGAATTTAGTGTCAGGACGGCACGTTGGCCATGGTAGCTCAAAGGTTAAGAGCGACTGGACGGAAACCAGGTGATCCGTGGTTCAAATCCCGGCCATGGCATTGAATTTTTCATGTTGACTCTATCCATCAAATATTTTGGCCTATATACGGCTAGTGTGGAGAGATGATTGGTTTCCATCAATTAACTAAAATGCTTATAGCCCTAGACCACAAACCAAGTCTAGAATAACATAAAATAGATTTTGCTTGCATTTCATTCAATTTTATTAAAAAAATATACTTTGGTTTTCAATTAGCCTATATTTCTATTGATATAAGTAATAATAATTATTTAGCTATTAATATTATACTCAAAACTCATTTTAAATTTATTTCTGTTTGGTACATTTTGTATGGTTATATAGAATATTATACTTTTACGTCGGTTATTAAGAAGTACCTGGTATTGCATAATACCCGACACGGAATCTTGAACAATGAACCTTTAAAGCAATGAACAAATCTTTGCCAACTAAAAACCGACCACAATATAACAAACTAAAATTCGTTTAGTGTATAATTACGCTTAACATCAATGCTCAAGTCACTTGTATATTAGTGGGTTAAAATGCTTGGTAATTTGCCTGCAAAAACTTTTGAATATCACAAAACACACTTTATTCTGTAGCGAGTGAAATGGCAACAATAAGCTGGCAACTGTCACTGCAGTACATTATGGGAGACTTTCTTGACTTACTTCATGGCACTTCCACATGACGTCTATCTCGGTAGTGTAGATGGTAGCATGTCTGCCTCACGCTCAAGAGGTCCCGAGTTCGAATCTCGGTCAGGGTGAGTTACCTGGATAAGGTTTTTTCCGGGGTTTTCTCTTATCCTAAAAGACGAATGTCAGGTAGCTCTAAGCTCCATGGACTCTGGGCTCATTTGAGCATCACTTCACCCATTCCATTCATCGTCCGATATGACGATGTTGGAGGACGTAAATTAAAAAAAAAAAAAAAAAAAAAAAAAAAAAAAAACTCATCCCCGTTAACATGCCTAACGCCACTACTTCTTTGCATACTCTGTCCCACTTCTTATCCCATATTTTTCTCCTGCAGTTTGTTAATCCCTTACATTCTATCAGATAATGAACAGTGCTCTCTTCATCTCCACGAAATTCACATACTTATCCCTACCTCATTATTTCTCAACCCTTTTAGATATATTATTCCTACTCTCATCCATGCTATGCCCTCTCTTCCAGTTTTGTCACAATGATCTATGTATATATTTCCCTACCACATTCTGTCTTTAATTGCTTATAAAATTTCAAAGATTTCTTTTGTTCTATACTTTCCCATATCTCCTGCCTATCTATGTCTTGTAATCTGGTTCTCATTTCCTTCCAAAAGCCACTATGATTTGACTCCTGTGCTCTCCATAAATTTCCCATGGCTAAAGGGATAGTAAGCACCTGCTGTTACTGAAAAGTCATGAAAAATAAAAAACAAAGAAAGAGAGAGAATAAATGAATAAGTGAGTGAGTGAGCGGTGAGTGAGTGAATGAACGAACGAATGAATGGATGAATTGATGAATGAATGGATGAATGGATGAAAGAGAGAAAGAAAAAGAATAAGGATTTACAGTTAAGAAATGAATAAGTACTGAAAATTTCAACCATATCCAAGTGTATCGTGTCCTCTCATCGAATTTAACAAATACCTTGGCTTATTCAAAGTACATATTTCTTTTACCACTTCATGTCAAATATTTACTTTTCAGTTGTGAGTAATTTCAAATATACGTTCACGCATACATGCCAACCAATAATGGTGTTCAATACAGTGCTTACGTCACAATTCATTGCTATAATATAATGGTATCTACTTTATTTGTATTAGGAAAACTATTTGAACTAAAAATATGAAATTTTTACGGTTATGTTAAATACATTACTCTCTCCTTCCTCATGGATCAGCTTTTGCAAAATCTTAATTTTTGTCTTAGCGCGAATAGTATTTATTAGAGGTTGATTAGTTTGGCGCACGTCACACGCCACGTAGCGGGAATGCAATACGACAACACCGCAGTACTCCGATTGGTTGCTCACCTAGTAGTGCTCAAGGACAAACATCATCCCATATGAAACACATAATAGGTCGTTTATAAGCTGCCTTTTTCCAGCTACAGTCTTTATCATCCTTGCTCGGTGGTTCATTAAACCTTGCCCTCAGTTTATCAATAATTCTGTAACTTTGCCCTAGGTTCTGCTTCTTCCTGTGTCTTCTCAGAGCACAACGGTTTGGTTTCTACTGTTGCAAATGTATCTTTTATTTTTGTAATGTTACAGTTTCTTATGCATCCTTTAAATATTTTTTCAGTTTTAGCTTTGTTGGATTCCAAACCCTAGGTCCTTGTACTGCAGACTGACTGAACTTCGTTATTATACATATCCCTCTACAGGCCAAATTTGTAGAAATGGTAGAAATGTTTTTGCCAGTATTATTGTTTAACTTCCATTACGAAACTTATAAGCATTTGTCGAATTAAACAAATTTAATTTTAATTAAAAATAATATGTTGTTACTTTAAATTAACAATGGGCCACAAAGGCTATAGCAGAAATTACATAAGTTATTACATACATACATCCGTAAATCAAAATAAAACCTATACACAATAACTAACCTTTCACTGTGCATTTCTCTGTGAATTTCCAAACAATGTAATAAATAAAAAAATTACAATTCTGTATAGGCTATTACAAAATGTATGTGTAGAAAGACCATGCATTCTATAAAAAAAATAACATTTTATGAACTGTATAATCTCTCCAGTAGTAACATTTATGCTGTTGACTGGATATTTCGAACGCTGTAAAAATTGTTTGACAAGAAATCGAAGAAAGACAATGTTCGTCAATGGATTTTTTTGAAATAGTGTATTGGTGGCTGTAGAGAATCGGAATCTGCAAATAACAGCCATTTATATGGAAGTATTGGTTGATTCAGTCGGTCTCTTGATGTTCTCCACATCTCGTTATTATCATCAGAAATATCTTCATCTGTTTCTTCTACATCTAGAACAGGAGTGGCAGAGATGCTGCTTTATTCACACATACCTCATCAGCTGAATCTTCCTCACTTTCTGATATAATTGTGTTGGCACTAGTAGCTTTAATCTCGTTTTCTTCATCACTGTCAGATACAAGAACTGAGTCATCTGGCTCATATCCATTTATTGCACGAGCAATTATATTATTTTATTCTTCATGCCATAAAAATATGAGGATCCGTAATATTTGACCTAAAATGAATTTGATTTTGAAAGCTTCATTTTGTTCACAAAGTGTAACTATCAAATATATGGCGTATATCAGAAATATAATTTCAAAACTTATACTTTATATACAAAAGGGAGTGTAACTATATTGAATTTTAGTATGAGATTTTGGACAAATAGTTTTCCTTCTACTCCAGTGTGCAAACATAACCTAACTTATTATGATGACTGCTGTGGTCCACTATAACTTTCAGGTTACATAACTATTTTGTTTCAAATAATAAATGGTATGCACTTCTATATGATGTTTAGTGCTTTAAACTATAGTTTTACTTTTACTCGTAGTGCCTCATTATTTCTTTCAAATTATATTCCAGAGATATATAAAATAAATTTGTTCAAAGTGCCACTAGTAACTTCAAAATGCCAAGTGGCTGTGAGTGTTGCTTTAGCTTCAACCTGTTGAGTACATTATGAATTAAATAGCCAAACAAGCCTCATACAATCAATCAATCAATCGATCAAGTAGCTGGCGGCTGACTGAGGGTCAGCACGATGTGTGTCATTCGTGTACCTGTCCTACACGGACTTAACCACTTAATGACAGGATGTGTGGGATTTTGCAGGGTGGTGGTTTAATTTAGGTGGATAAAGAGAAGGGAGGTAGCCGTAGCTCCTCATGGTAGCCACTCGGGTGCAACGCTTGTGTGCACCGCTGGTGTGAGAAAATTTATGAAGAAATTAATTTAGTTAGAAAGTTTATTAATTTTCAAACAGTAATAATTTTGAGGTTGTAATAACAACTTTATTGTTACCGGGTGTGCCCGCATGCCATGCGGGGAAGCCGGTAGAGCTTGTAGCGTCTTTCTGAGGATTTATAGTTCCCTGGAGACCTAACCAGGGCGCTCTGATGTTGAGGCAAACTCGCGTAAAATTTTGTAGCCCGGCGCCTAATGACATCTTCCACATAGTGGAGAGATGAGGCTTCATGAAGGTATCTCACGGGAAACCTCCAGCAAACAGAACAGATGGCCCTAAGGCATCTATTTTGTACACGCTGAAGTTGTCGCAGATTGGTTCCTGCGGCCGTGGCCCAAATCTCACACGCATAAAGCATAATTGGAAGAATTAAAGCCTGAAAAAGGCGCAACTTAAGGGGTGTCGGCATCCCCGACCGCATCATAGGGCATAACGAAGCCGAAGCTCCACATGCCCAATGAGCCACCTCCTGGATGTGACCCCCAAAAGTTAGGCCCTTGTCCAGCCTTACACCTAGATACTTCAGAGAGTTTGTCCACCTTATCCTTCTGCCAGAATAGTTAAAGGAGGGGAGGTTGGCTAGAAGGTGACGCTTGGTGAAGAGTATGGCTTGCCTTTTCTCCGGGTTGATGGACAATCGCCAAAGCCTACACCAGTCGTGAATGAGGCTTAGGGCGTCCATGTTGTGACTTTGAGGTTACAAATTTCCGCAATGGAATATTTTCATCATAGGATAACAAAAGAGCGTCAAAAGTGGTTGTTACTTGAGAGTCACATTGAGCCGTAGAGGAGATATATCATTCAGTTTCTAGTATGCCCTTGCTGCTAGACTAAATTGTTTGTGCATATTTTTGATTATATGTACCTTCAGTTTACTATTTATCCTTCCTTAGTTTCTTCAGACAATTCTTTAGACGTCTTATTGTTTCCTATGATGTTACTCCATCCTTAGCCCACAAGGTTTCTTGTGTAGGCCTTTCTTGCTTTCACGGTCCCTAACACTCAATACAGTTTTACCACCGCAAACGGATATTGCAAGAGCCATAATTTTGTACTTTCCTATTGTGCACAATTATCGTTTGGTAAATTTGTATTTTTTAACTGACTGATATGGAAGTTTAACGTTCTTTACTTTAGCCATTTGTTTAAATCATTATGTTATTGTATTTAAAGTAGCTTTGACTGCTTGGTATTATTGGGATTATATAGTCTTTTGAACCAATAATAGGAGACACGTGCAATTTTGGGAGAATATAATATATAATTGGGGCATTACATTAGACCATTTAAATCTCAGAGAAAATATTGGAAGTAAAATAAGACCTGAAGCTTTCCTGGCGAGGAATATGCTCAAGTTGTTCTCGGGAAGCAAGCTAGGTGAAAAGACGATTAGAAATAGACGTTTTGGGAGTGTGCATCTCTCCCATCATCAGGATATTTATTAAATGTTACAACCACAAATCAAACACTGGATATAACGCAAATATAAACAAAGACAAAACACTATCAAAATTCGCATTACTAAACAAAAGACTGTTTGTTTTCAGCAAATAAAATAAATGCCAGGTCAGGAGACTTTTTTTTTTGGAAATTTACGTCCTCCAACGTTAATTCATATCGAACGATGAATGGAATGGGTGAAATGACGCTTAAATGAGCCCAGGGTCCATAGAGCTTAGAGTTACCCGACATTCGTCTTTCAGGATTAGGGAAAGCCCTGGAATAAACCTTACCCAGGTAACTCACCCTGACCGAGATTCGAACTCGGGAGCTCTTGAACGTGAGGCAGACTCGCTACCACCACGCTACCGAGGCGGGCCAGGTCAGGAGCTGGCGTGAGTATAGAAAATTAATTGGGTCAAAGAAACGTAACTACTTAACTTGATTATCAAGCTGTATTGATCTGTGCTTATTAAGTCGACGGATTTCCAATTTAAGGCCGGTTTGCAAGAAGAGCTGAACTGAAATCCTGCATCACGATTAAACGTGCTCCTTTAGGAAGAAATGGCCAAAGCCTCCTTAATTCTCCGCTCCCAGTAACTGTTGTATATTACCAAGATGGTCGTCTCCCGAAAATTGGCTCTATGGTCGTCATCAAAACAATGCTCTGCCAGCCCAGACTTCTCAGGTTGCATTAAACGAATGCTCCGTTCATGTTCGTTTATTCTGATAGCGTTGGTTCTTCCGGTTTGTTCTATATACGGTGTCCCACCTTCACAGGGAACGCAGTACACTCCCGGAACTCGGAAGTCCAGTTTGTCTTTCACCGGTCTCAACAGATGTTTAATCTTCGGAGGTGGCTTGTAGATGGTCCTGATGTATTTGGTGAGAATTCTGCTGATTCTGCCGGATAGATTGCCGGTAAACGGGATGCAGGCTGTAGCGGTAGGCTTATCTGACGCTTGCTGTATTACAGGTTTCCCTTTCCTTGCTTTGGTGATCGGGGCTTCAGCGTCATATTCGGAGTAGGTGTTTTGACGGAAAGTGAGTCTCAGGTGCTGTAACTCCTGTTTTAAGTGGCTGGGATCAGGATATTTAATAAATATCCTGATGATGGGAGAGATGCACACTCCCGAAACGTCGATTTCTAACCTCTTTTCACCTGGCTTGCTTGCCGAGTAGAAATTGAGCATGTTGGAAGTGTCCTGCACCAGCATCTATACATATTTACGCTCCTCTCACCATATTCTCTGAAGTTTTACGAAGAATATCCTCAGCAATGTTACTTATTTCGGTTCGAATGGTTTCCTTAAGAACATAAATTGTCCGTGGCTATTTTTTAGATAACCCCACAAGAAAAAAGTCCGGTGAGGTGAGGTCAGGGGATCTGGGGGTCCACAGACGTTTTAAGATTATTTGATTATCAAATAAACTGGTAACAAGTTCCATGGTGTCATTAGATGTATGGCACGTTGCTCCATCTTGCTGGAAATAACCTTCTCTCAATTCGATATCATCCAGCTGCCCCACAAATGTATTGAAGATACCTCATATAAACTTCAGTGTCTACAGTGGTATCAAAGAAAATTGTCAACAATTGTCATTGAGATCATTAAAACAAATTTCCACATTCGACGAGCTTTCAGAGGGAAATTATGGCCTATTGAAATGGTTCAAGTTTATATGAATCACAGTGTACAATATTTAAATAAGGATGGGTCCTCAATACTTGAGATACGTGGATACTCAGAATACTTGCATGGTGTCGACATAGAACGATAGTTCAGAAAATTTGCTCGGTGTGTTTTCGATAATTTGGTGGAGTTTCTGCAATTTTTTATTTTAGTTTAAACTAAAATAATATTATAGCCGGAAATAGAACATTGCAAATCCCGAGAAATTGCCAGAAATGTGGTACTTGCACAGTAACCATATGCAAGAAAATAATCGCGTGTCAAATTGAGAGCCAATTACCAGCCCCCAAGAAGAAATTACTGCATATCTCAACGCGATTTGTTACCTCTTCTTTCTAGTGTACTGGATTACTGGAAAACCAATTTAAAATTTCCAGAACAGAAAAAAATTAGCCGCTAAATATTTGTGTATTCCACCTGAAACAGTTTTCTATGAAAGACTATTTAACACAGCAGGACTCATATGTGACGGAAAAAGTAGACTTGACCCCGAAAGAGAGAGAATGCTAGAATTTTTGCACAAAAGTTTATAAAAGTGGACTGTTTTTGCTTTTAAATATCTAATGTAGAGTTTGCTACATTTACAGTTAAGCAGATAATAGAAAAAAGAAGAGAATTTAATCTGGAAACACATATAGCTTTTATTGATTATGAAAAAGCGTTTGATCGTGTAAATAGGAAAAAATTGTGGGAAATTATGACTCGAAGGGGCTACCCAAATCATCTCATTAAAGTTCTAAAATCTATATATACGGATACAACAATCAGGATACATATTGGAAATGGAATGTATAGTAAATTGATACATACAAATCAAGGTGTAGGACAGGGTTGCAGTTTGTCTCTTATCTTATTCATAATTTATATAGATGATCTGATTAGAGAGTGGATGTTTAAGATTGACGGAGGCATTCATCTTGCACCAAATTTCACTCAAGACGATGCTATTTGCGGATGACCAAATAATTATAAGTAAAACTGAAGACGAGCTGCAAAGAGCAGTATATATTTTACAGAAGTTGTGTAAGAATTATAATTTCAAAATTTCCACAAATAAAACAAAAACAATGGCGTTTCGAGGTAAGGACACTGTTAGAACCAAAATAGTAATTGATGATATTATGTTAGAGCAAGTTACGGGTTTGAAATATTTGGGAACATATTTCAGTTATAAATATGAAAATGATTTTAAAAATAAATTACCAATGTTTCAACAAATATGCGGCATAATAAAAAGAAGCCTAAAAACTAAAACCAGAAAAGAAACACGGATTAAATTTTATAAAGTAATGGCTGTGCCTGCTCTTCTTTTTGGTTCTGAAACATGGACATTAACAAAAGCAGACAAAAACAAGATACAGGCTGCCGAAATTAGATTTTTAAGAGCAGTAAAGAGATGTACTCTTTTAGATAAAATCCCAAATGAAAAAATAAGAGAAGATTTAGAAATAAGTTCTTTAGAAGAAAAAATAATACATTATAGAAATGAATGGAGAGAGCATATTGAGAGAATGCCGAGAGATAGGATCCCAAGAAGATTTCTAAACTATAAACCTAGAGGAAAGAGACATCCGAGACGACCACGAAAACGATGGTCAGACATGTTTTAAGCCGGAACAGGCAGCATTGCCTAGCCCTTGGAGTGAAGAAGATGTAGAGTTTGAAAATAAGAACCCTGATGGCTTTTAGTTTTATCTCATTAAATATGTGTACCTATTTAATTTTATTGGCAGTACACAGTTCTCCCTACATTCTATTTTGTATTGAAACTTGATGTAGAAATGACGGTATAAGTATCGAAGTATCAGATATAATAGAACATTTGGTGTAGCAATATTGTGACGAACTAACCATGGATTGTACTGGATAGGCAAGGAACACATGGTCAAATCGTACACGGGGAAATTACACAGGGTAGGAAAATACCAGCTTGGCGACAGGTTGGGACTTTCTATTAGGTTTTATTTCTACGAAAGGTATGGTAATACTAATTAAAGGTATAATTTACTTAACAAGAATATTTACTACAAATAAGCAGATTACAAAGGTGGCCACAGCGGCCGGTTACCTGACCTCAAGAAGTTGCGTACAAATCCATCTATTCAGGCCAAAGACTAGTCCAAGAGAGAGCGAGCAGCAGACCAGCAGAAGATGCGTGTTTGCTGCTCAGCACCTAGCCGCTTAGTGCGGCTTTATCTGGGCAGTATAAAAGAAATGTCTAGTGTGTTAGGCGGTTGTCTTAGGCAGTGCGATATCTAGTCTTAAATGGGTGCTAGTGCCCCGTGGGGGGTGTGCGCCCAGTGCTGGCTTCGCTCTTCCGCCTGCCTGGGAGGCATCTGAGCACAGTCCGCTTGACAGGCTAGAGGGAAAGGAACTAAAGTTTAGGTATGGGACTTACCAAGCCCATTTCTGGGCTTGGGGGTATAGTCAGGGGAAAGTGCCGCTGTTTAGTTCAGGTTACCCAATGCATCTTTGGGCAACCGGTAACTTGGTCTGCGGCGAGGAGCTCTATGGTCGTAACGGCCACGGGTGTTCACCAGATTATTGGCATGGGAGTGTAGTTTACTGTATACTCCTCCACAGGAGAGTAAGTCTCCAAGGGACGAGACGCAGGAGTGTTGGTGAAGGTTCCCACACCCTCCCTGGACACGTTTATAACACCCCCTGTCAGTACAGTTACAGACCATTCAAAAACATTCTGACGGCTTCTGCTTTAGTGAATGAATTTTATCGGATGTTATTGAACGGTCTGCTCCCTGTGTAGCAGGCGCTCTCTGCCACACACATTCGCTGTCCTTGTCCCACAGCACATTCCTTACAGGGACAATCTTTGCGTTGCTATACTATAGATGGTACGGGATCTCTCCCGCACCACGCCCACAAAGTATGGGACTCCGGAGTAGGTATGAAGGATATGGGACGGGAATCTACGTCCAGTATCGTAGGTAATTCGCAGCTCCCTGTTCTGGACGCGCTGTAGTCTGCGAATAGTGGTCGGAGCCGCTGATCCCCAGACTTCGCAGCCGTACAGAATCAGGGGCGGTATAATCGCCCGATACAGGCGTAGTTTGAGGTGCGTTGGCATGGTGGATTTTAAGACAGGGTACAACAGCCTGAGTGCTGCATGCCCTTGTCCGGCTTGGACATGAGGAGCGTAGGTGAGGCCGCGATCGAGGAGGACGCCAAGGAATTTGGTAGAGGGAACCCAGGGGATTTGCCTCTGTCTCAACCTCAGCGACCAATCCGGACGCCTAGCTCGGACCTTAGCCAGGAGGAGAGCGGAGCTCTTCCCCGGGCTAATGGCCATCCCCCACCTTTCACTCCAACGGTCGATGGCTCGGAGCTGGCACTGCAGCGGAGGACGACAATATCTTAGGTTCTTGTTACGTGCCATTATGAGGACGTCGTCGGCATATTGGCACGTGCCTGTGATTCCAGGGGGAAATCAGACATGTAGGCCGCAAAGAGTAACGGAGACAGAACACTGCCTTCCGGGACTCCTGCGGCTATGTGTCTGATAGATGACAGCCGTCCTTCCACTCTCACCCTGAACGTGGGGTCTCTGAGGAAACTGCTAATCAGAGCGAGATAGGAAGGAGGTACGTTGGAGAGCGAGCAACCAGCTTATACAAACGTTTAACCAACAAGTGATGGAGTGGGGGTAGTGATGTCACACGTACTACTGAAGTCACATCAACCATTATTAGAATTAATTAATACAGTCACTTGTGACATCTCTTGCTCGCTTCCTCAAAGATCAATGTTTACTTTGATCTTAAAACAATTTTACATTACTCTTGAAAGTGTTATATTACATTTTTCACAAAGACAATTTTTTTCTTCTTCTTCTTGTTTTTCAAAAAGTTTGTTTTGTTAACAATACAAGATATGCAAATTCATTAAAAATCTGTGTTGTCTCTGAAAGAATATGAAAATCATGCCACCTTCTTGAATCTAAGATTAACATTTCAATTATTTGTTTTCATGTCCATTAGCTGGTTCATACGCATTTTTAAATTTAAAAATTCTACATTACTGAATATGAAATCGCAGTAGATTTTTAAAAATAAAACTAATTGATATGACAAAACAACAAAATGAGATATTAAGTTCATATGAGTATGAAAATTACATTATTGGCAAGCCTTAAGTCTTTCTGTTTTTTTCCCCCTTTAGATTATAACATATAAGAGAAAGCTATTGTTTTGATTTGATTTGTTTGTATTCTTTTTCTTTGTTAGCACACATTAAATAACACTGGTGACCCGAGCCCGTACAATGTAATAACACTGAACTATTAGTCACAATGCGAAACTAAATGATGTTTGTGTATTGGTGTAACAGTGGCAGATATCGACTATTAAGTATTGAGAAAAACTGGTATCGACCCATCCCTATTAAAAACATCTCAGTTCAGAGACTACTCCCACAAAATTCAAGATATAGGGTAAGGGCACCATATTTCGGATACCATTTTTATTTTTGGGTATTCTACATGTTATAGTACGAGGCGTGTCCGTAAAATAAGGTCTCCAATTTTATTTAATATATAAAACATGTTTATTGTCAATGAATGTTACCTTGATGGACAGGCGGAACTTACAGCTATTTTTCAACATAATCACCATTGCGATTGATGCACTTTTGCATACGCTTTGGCAGTTTTTGTATACCCTTGTCATAGCACTCTCTTGCCAAGTTGCGCAGGTAGCGCTCAACCTTGATCTTCAAATTATCGTCGGTCTGGAAGTGTGTTCCACCCAGGTGTGACCTCAACTCAGGAAACAGATGATAATCACTAGGTGCTAAGTCTGGACTGTAGAGGGGATGGGTGAGGATGTACCATCTGAACTGGGCCAGGAGATCAGCCGTTGCAATATGCGGACGAGATTTGTCGTGATGAAAAATCACTCCCTTCGTCAGCATTCCCTTTCTTCGACTTTGAATGGCACGTCGCAATTTTTTTTTAAAGTCTCACAGTAGCTAGCGGCATTTATTGTTGTGCCGGTAGGCATAAACTCGCACAACAATACACTTTTCTGTCCCAGAACACACTGGCCATCACTTTTCCGGCAGAAAATGTCTGTTTGAACTTCCGCGGCTTCGACGAATTCGAATGCCGCCACTGACGAGAACGTTCTTTAGTTTCTGGTGTTGTGTAGTGCACCCAGGTTTCATCGCCAGTGACAATTGAATCCAACAACTCCTCTCCCTGTTCTGCATAGTGCTCCAGGAATCGGTGGGCCGCTTCAACACGTTGCCGTTTATGGTCTTCGGTGAGCATTTTAGTGACCCACCTCGCACACACCTTACGATAATGCAAATGTTCGGTCAAAATCTTGTCAATCGTAGTCTTACTGACTTCAGGAATAAGTTCGCACATCTCGCGAACTGACACACGCCGATCTTTAAGCATTTCTTGCTCCACTTTTGCAATTGTTTCGGCTGAAACCGAAGGCCGACCAGAACGCGGTTCGTCATGGACGCCTGTACGTCAGTCTTTGAACTCTCTGACCCACTTTCACACGTTTTTGACGTCCATACACTGTGGCCCATAGACTTCGCATAACTGACGATGAATTTCAGTGAGGGTAGTGCCATTGGCTCTTAAACGGATCACTGCACGCAACTCGCAACTGGTGGCGGAAGTGATAGGAAGCTCCATTGCAAACGGCTGCCCAGCCAAGGCTAATGGTTGCAACGGGTTCGTTGTGGTGGAGATTTGAAGGGGTGAAACCAAGCTACACGCCAGTGTTGTCGGATCTCAGGAAATAGCGTTCCTCACGGCTCCAGCGCCTTGGAGACCTTATTTTACGGACAGATCTTACAGTCGCTTAGTCAAAAAGTCTTATAAAGTAAGTTCACATAAGACATAATGTAAACCATTAAAGAGTATTTAGATTAGGCTACAGAACTGGTGCCTAATTTTGGATACTTTTGTGGAATGCGATAAGCCAGTTGAGAGTGTCGTTTCATAAGATCCCACAGATAATCTTTTCCATCCATGCCGCTACTGAAATCAAATGGATGCTTTACATTGTTGATCAAAGCTAGCTGGAATGCCATTCGACTAATGCCTTTCACTGTAAGTCCAAAATAGCGATCATCCACAACCGTACATTATGCAGCCAGTTCGGTTTGCAGCTTCTCACCAAGTGTGCACACTTTTCCGATTTCTGTAGTCAATAAACGGTCAGTATCTTTCTGTTTGTGGTTTACATAATTCTCTAGCGTAGAACGAGGTACGCCATACCATTTGGAAGCTTTAAAAAATCACACTTTCCTCTCCCTGACGGCCTTTATTGCTTCTCTCATTGCTTCTTGGGACCACCTCCTTCTGCGCCCTGGTGCCCTTTGATGAACAAAAAGTCTTTTAAATCGGTAAAATATTGTTGATTCCTAATTTCAGATATCCGAAATTACGATGCCCTGTGGTATCCGAAATTAAGAATTCCGCCATATTGGATAAATAACAGATTAGATTAAACAAGATATAAGTAATTTCAAATGTTAATGCATATAAGAAAACAATCATATACTAACATATTACAGGCAGTAATGACCTGACCTTAAGCTCAAGAAATCATTCTGAAAAGTGCTATTCAAACACTCTGATCGTGAACAAAACAACTTACAAATGCTACTTCACCGCAACCAATGGCTAGAGGTTCACTGTGTTCAGCTGGTACTTCCTCCTACTTGTTCACATGATTTCCGAGGGCGTGCGTTAGCTCACGGAGCAGAAAATCTACCATCCGAAATTAGGCACTTATCCGAAATATGATACCCTTACCCTACGTTTCATTTGTCATGAAAATATTCCCGTAGGGGAGGGGATCCGTCCCCTTCAGCTGCCGTGGTGCGGGCGCTGCGAACCCCTAGCACTCGTGGTACCTCTGACGTTACTAGAGGAACTTCGGGCCGAACATTCGAGCCCCTCCCTTTGGGAGTTGTTCGGATTGGGTTGGTCTCGAGGGGGCAGTGGTTCCCGATAGCCGTGGGTGATCGGGTACGTCTCCGGACGGGGTTGAGGGAAGCCATTAATATTTCCGGATACTAGCCTGCAGAGCTAGTAGAAGGTGTGCTAGATCACCAGGCGGCCCCACCGAGGTCATATCGGTAGCCTTCCCATTTTGTTGTTGGCGCGCGTAAGTGGCGTATCCACTTCCATCCCGTCTTGTGTCCTTGGACCAGAAGGGGGGGGCTTGTTAGTAACCCAGGTCTTGCCCTATGGAAAGCCCCACGGAGGACGCCGAGCGCCCTTTGGGACAGCTCGGTAACTCCCTGGTCGAAGGAGGTCCGGGTCCTTGGTCCTACGCGTCCAGGACTAATGGGAGCAGAACCTCTGGACTCAACAATTGTCATAAACGGTTATCTAGTCGAAATCATTACTCATTTTTGAGAGAGTCATAATTTTTGGAAGCTTATCATATAAACGGTAGTTTGGGATGGTATGTTGTATGGTGTATATTGGAAGATGACCTTAAATACCAAGTTTGTTATTTAACTGACTAGTTTTTCGAAGAATGCTGTTCACACAAGATTGCGCGCAGCCTTTTTGTGCAAATGTGTTGCTTTTTATTTTATTCTTTATTCAAGGAGTCTCAAAATGTGAAATTTTTCTATCGAATCTTTGGGCGGAATGAAATGCCATCTCTACCTACTATAAATGCTAAAAAGGTAATCACGGCAGAACAGCCACGTAAAGCGGTCCAGAGGCAGTCAACTCGACTGCCGGCCTTACGCCCACATGCCCAAGACAGAGGTGGGCGATCACCCAACCGATGCAGGGAAGAGATGTGGTCAGCATCACGGCATCCCCAGCTGGAAAGTTGCCTTTCTAGAGCAAGGTTCACTAACTATCGTAGCTCCTCAGTTTCCTGACGATGATGAGTAAGCATCTCACAAGGCTGAGATCGAACCCAGGAGCATTTCTTGGCAAGCACAACGCTGACTATGCGTAAAAATATGCAAAGTATAGCTACAGGCATTATTCCAATTTGTTCAATAAACACTATATTTGCGCCATTAATCATAAATAAATGTAACAGGAAAATATGTACATAGAGCGTATATACGAACATGCTATTGCCAACTGTTATGAAACGAAATATTTCGTGTACTAAAGAAATGTGGTGCCACATTTGGTAGGCTGAAGATCATTTGCGAATCATTTTGAAAATGTTTGTTGCCAAAAGCAAGAATATTTGATATTTGATATTTATTTGTACAGCTTCCATTACAGTTTCACTACAATGACTTTAACAACGAACAAGCACTGTTACACCTCCTGTACAAATACATGAAATTGCTGATCCTAAGATTTACTCGCTGACTTAGGTCCCCTGGCTATAAGCCTTTGGTTTTTCTGACCAGCTTGGTGTCATTTCTTCTTGACCTTCGCTTCTTTTACCCTAATCCACTTTTCTCTTAAACCATATAAGAATTCTCCTATACATCTATTTTTCTTTTCACTCCTCCCCGTTAGCATGTGTAATGCCACTACACCTGCTTACGCTGTCCCACCTCTTATCCGTATTTTTCTCCTGCAATTTGTTAACTCCTTATATTATATCAGGTAATGAACAGTGCTCTCTTCATCTCCACAAAATTCACATATCCTTACATCATTACTTCTCAACCCTTTAAGTACGAGGCATAATTTTTAATTAAAAAAAGACATAATTTGGAATTAAAAAAAGACGTGCATAGATATCGCAATAATTTTATTTTTCCATGAAAGCCTGTACCTTAATCTAATTTTCTACATAATTTCCGTGAATATTGAGGCACTTGTCATAACGTGGCACCAGTTTTTGAATACCCTTCTCATAAAATTCTGCCGCCTGACGTGTTAACCACTGTATCACAACTGTTTTGACTTCGTTATCGTCTTGAAGAAGCTGACCGCCCAGATGTTTCTTCAAGTGCAGGAATAAATGGTAGTCGCTGGGCGCCAGATCAGGGCTGTATGGAGGATGATCTAGAGTATCCCATTGAAAAGATTTGATGAGATCTTTGGTCCGATTAGCCACATGTGGACGGGCATTGTCATGCAGCAAAACGATACCCTTACTCAACTTGCCACGTCTTTTGTTCTGGATCGCACGGCGCAGATTTTTCAATGTCTCACAATAAGACGCAGCATTGATTGTCTCATTGCGAGGCAGAAACTCCTTTTCTGTCCCAAAAAAACTGTGCACACGATTTTCCGGGCAGAAATTGTTTGCTTAAACTTCACTTTTGTGGGTGATGATGAATGTCGCCATTCCATGGATTGTTGTTTCGATTCTGGTGTGACGTAGGCCACCCATGTTTCGTCACCAGTAACAATTTGGTCTAAAAAATCTTCACCTTCATTGTGGTACCGCTCAAGGAAAGTCAATGCACTACCTAAACGTTGGGTTTTTGTGCAAATCCGTCAACATTTTCGGAACCCAACGTGAACACAATTTCCGGTATTTCAAGTTCTCGGTCACAATGCGATACAAAACACTGCGAGAATATTGAGGAAAATATCCGCACAATGATGAAATTGTAAAGCGTGTGTTTTCTCTCACCTTTTCGTCCACTTTCTGCACCAAATCTTCAGTAACGACCGAAGGACGCCAACTTCGTTGTGCGGCCATCTTTAAATGCTCTAACCCATTCCATCACTCATAATGTTTTGTCCGTAAACTTCACAGATCTCACGATGAATATCGATCGGTTTTACGCCTTTAGCACTAAGAAATCGTATAACAGCCCGTACTTCACAATCGGCGGGACTCACGATTGTCGGAGGCATCTTAAACACTCAGTAACCAACGTATACAATGAGGAATCAGACTGTGTCAGTGCATAGACAAGAGATGTAGGTAACCAGCGCGCATGCGCGGAACGCAGACCGTAGCGCTGTGGCGGCGAAATCGCAAAACGGTACTGACTTAAAAAACATGCGTCGTATATTATTTCTACCCTCATCCACGCTATGCCGTCTCTTCCAGTTTTGCCATATTGCTCTCTATATATTTTCCCTACCCCATTCTGTCTTTAATTGCCTATAAAATTTCAAAGATTGCTTTTCTTCTATACATTTCCATATCTCCTGCCTATCTATGACTTGTACTCTGGTTCTCACTTCCTTCCAGAAAGCGCTATGATTTGTCTCCTCTGCTCTCCATAAATCTCCCATGCCTGTCTTCAATACCGTTCTTTCCAATTCCGACCACCAACTATTTGTGTTCTTAATGCTTTTCTGTTGCTTCATGTACAGATTCAATAATTACCCTTTCTGCCCTTTAATACACTTAATTCTCTCTATTATTATTCCCCTCCTTTTTTATTACCCAACTCTAGTAATGCCACTTCTCTTGATGTCGATTTTGGCAGCCCTAGTAGCTCTTTGCAAAACAGTCCATACATCTGGTCTAATTGTGTACCTATCACTGATGTGCCTCAGACCACCACTGCATACATTGTTATGGATTCAACGACCGCTTCATACATTCTTTCTAACCATCTGACATCTCCAGTTTATGTTTATATGTCATCGCCACCCTGCTACTAAGCAAGAATGAAACACAGCAAAAGGTTCTTACATCAAAGAACTGGATGAAGTGAGCGTCGATTCTTAAGATAAGCTATAAATCTCTAGTTAGAAGGAAGCTGATACATTATATTCCCATGTATAAATAAACTTTGCATAACCACAGTCATCAAACTCCAATGGTCATATCGACCGCCATTCTCCTTTGGAACATATCGAAGGTGTTAACTCCTATTTTTTGGATTTTAATCATTAGATCACACACATCACACTCTCATTCATACTTCCAGACTCTGGCGAAGATGAGGAATTATCTTGGTCGGAGAAAAATCCCCACCCCCACCGCCGGGAATCGAACCCGGGCCGGGACCCCTAGCACGGCAGGCAGGCACGACTGAGCTACGGGGCCCGCCAACCAGCGGCCTTCTTCGCTTTCAAATAAACTGTTTTATTTTTATTTCCGTACCGAAAAATTAGGATGCTAAAACGCAAGTCGTAAATATCTGAAGATGGTGTTCACATGGCTTTATCTACTCGCTCTTCTGTAAACTATTTTTACAAATGCTTAATCTTCTATGTATTTCTTGTCAACTGTGATTAGAGTTTATAGCTTTGAAATTATTTCTTGCATGAGCACGAGAAGAAAGAATAGCAACTTATCACGTGAGATATGTGTGAGTATTTGAAAAGTCAAAAGTAAATAGTGTATCTGGTATGTTAAATGCCCCAAAACGTTATTCGACATCTAAGGTAAGTCATTTAAGGAAAAAATGACTTTATACACTATTCGCAGAAAATTTAAGAGATACATTTTAATCTCACGCAAATGTCTGAGTATTTTAATCTAAATCACGAAGAGTGTTTTGTTATTAAGAAAACAAAGATGGCGATAATTGTTCCAAGTAAAGGATAATTTATGTTAGGAGATTTTCTTGAAAATTCTGGTGTTGCATCCTTGGAAAATGAACTTAAATATTAAATTCGGCACTTAATCCGCTATTATTTTCGACTTATATGATGTTCTAAAGTTGCAATTATTATTATTATTATTATTATTATTATTATTA
Source organism: Mantis religiosa (assembly GCA_030765055.1). Classification (NCBI taxonomy): domain Eukaryota; kingdom Metazoa; phylum Arthropoda; class Insecta; order Mantodea; family Mantidae; genus Mantis; species Mantis religiosa. The sequence continues at coordinate 419,189,759 of CM060950.1, forward strand.
TTATTATTATTATTATTATTATTATTATTATTATTATTATTATTATTATTATTATTATTATTATTATTATTATTATTATTATTATTATTATTATTATTATTATTATTATTATTATTATTATTATTATTATTATTATTATTATTATTATTATTATTATTATTATTATTATTATTATTATTATTATTATTATTATTATTATTATTATTATTATTATTATTATTATTATTATTATTATTATTATTATTATTATTATTATTATTATTATTATTATTATTATTATTATTATTATTATTATTATTATTATTATTATTATTATTATTATTATTATTATTATTATTATTATTATTATTATTATTATTATTATTATTATTATTATTAGTAGTAGTAGTAGTAGTAGTAGTAGTAGTAGTAGTAGTAGTAGTAGTAGTAGTAGTAGTAGTAGTAGTAGTAGTAGTAGTAGTAGTAGTAGTAGTAGTAGTAGTAGTAGTAGTAGTAGTAGTAGGAGCAATAGTAGGTAGTGAATTGGATATTATCGAAGGGGACTGGGCACGGCAGACTAGGTTTAATGTATCAATGCTCCAAGTGGGGTCTCCCAGGGAGGAAGGATGAGGTGATAGAAGACAGAGGGCGGCGGATACAAGGAGTCACGACAGTGCAGAGGGCAGGGCTCTTACAATTGACCAGTTGGAAACCCCCTGCAGGCCTGTACAGCGGCATCCCAGCCACCGGGGTCCTGAAACGGCCCAATAGGCAGGCCCGGTTACCGGAGACCCTCCGACCTGAGGAGGAAGTGTTTAGAGTCTGTCTAGCGAACGCGAGTGCAGTTTGCCCCTCAAAGAAAACTACCCTCCCGCCCACTAATGACCGTCAAAAATCTCTCTCCACACTTCAGAAATGGAACATTGTCGTTGAGTACCAATAGCAACCCTGATTTTCTCGAAGTGACAGTCGCATGTCTACTCCACGTGGAGTCTCAGTTGCCAAAGTTCCAACTTCCAGTTGATCTGTTTCATTACGTGCAGAAATTCGTTGTGTGTCACGATGTGGAGACCGTGGGAGGGAAATGCAGTGGTAAATGCAAATGAAGTAGTAGTTTACTTTCAGTCAAGTGAAAATAATCAAAGTGATGACAATAGTGTGAATAACTGGACCGAGTTATATTACTGGAAAAGCCTCAAAAAACAAAGTTATAACGGGAACTGTTTCTAAGCAAATTCAAGCGCTTGTTTTGAACACATATAAATATGTGCTGACAAATAATCTTGGTAAGGGGTTGTGCAATTAATCTGATGATAAATTCTGGGTATTCACAGAAATACAGTAAGAAATATTGTGACGAAAGGAATACCAAAGACGCCGATCAAGAGTGAAAACAAAAGGAAACGTTTCTCTAAAGTAGGTAATTTCACATGCGATTTAATTCGTCGAGAAATTTATAGATTCTATGCAAAAGGCAGAGCGCCCACATTAGACGAATTGGTTGCACATTTGCAAGAAATTTGTGATTTTCCTTTTGGGCACTGCACTTTGCGCGGCCTCCTAAAGAAGCTGGGTTTCAAATACCGTACTTTGAATAAGATAAGGGTTATTATGGAATACAGTAGAATTGTAGCTTGCCAATATATATTTGGCAAAACTAAGCAAGTTTTGCAGTAATGGACATAAGATAATTTATTTAGACGAAACCTTGTACGATACCCATGACGTATCGAGAAAGGTGGCAACCTTGCAGAAAGTCCTGGGAGAAGGAGGTTCTGTGTTTATAAGGGTTCGTCAAAGGCAGCGGCCGACGTGCACATGAGTTAACTAAACAGACTCTACTAGAAGCGTATCATCCTGCCATGCAACGCGGAGACACTTTCTACCCTTAAAGAGACCGCCAGATAAGAGATGATGTGAAATGATAATAGAAATAAAATGCAGGGACAGGATATTCGGAGAATGTAATTAAGCTACACAGCATTTTCCTGACGACCCGGGTAAACCTCAGCAAAAACCCATTGGTCAGATAGGCCGGCCACGGGAGTCGAACCCGAACCTTCTGAATGCGGCCACGGACGAAACAGCCTGAGCAATCCCGCTGGATAATGGTAGGTTGGAGTAGTACCTATATGTAGGGGATTGAAGCATGCTCTAACACTTTTGAACTACCCCTATCTCGTAATACGAGTCCAGTGAAGTGGACACAGGAGGATTACCCAGCCTGTGGGTTGGAAACATTCTGCTACGCTCTAGCCCACTGCAGAATTAAGCCGTTTAGTTAAAAACAAAAATATGGGTTTTTTATTGCTACAAAGAAGTTTAGTTACTGTGCTAATAAGCCAAACTGACAGGGTGTATGTTCCACGGCATTTCTACTTTGGTTTAATTTTAGTTCAGCATTTAGTCATGTATCAGATGGTGAATGAATTGAATGATTAAAACAATGCTGAAATTACCCTCGTAGAACATAAGGGTATAGGTTATACAACACATGGGGACACCTCGCGAACTAAGATTACATTAGATCTATTGGGATTACCCTCACCCCAAGAGTCACTCAATTTACTGATCCCAAAATCGCGGCTTCAAAGCCGGCCCAAACCGACGGCGTTAAAGTGTCAGCACCATGTCAGTAGACTTATTTGCGTCTAAAATAAGTATTTCTACACTTAAACGACGAAAAGGTAAATTAAGGAAACAAAATTTTGGTAGATGTTCAAAAGAGTCCCAGGGTACATAAAGCTTAGAGTTACCAGACATTTATCTTTCAGGATAAGAGAAAACCTCCAAAGTTAAGCCATATCGGACGATGAATGAAATGATGTTCAAATGAGTACAGGGTACATAAAGCTTAGAGTTACCAGACATTTATCTTTCAGGATAAGAGAAAACCTCCAACGTTAAGTCATATCGGACGAGGAATGAAATAATGTTTAAATGAGTACAGGGTACATAAAGCTTAGAGTTACCAGACATTTATCTTTCAGGATAAGAGAAAACCTACAACGTTAAGTCATATCGGAGGAGGAATGAAATAATGTTTAAATGAGTACAGGGTACATAAAGCTTAGAGTTACCAGACATTTATCTTTCAGGATAACAGAAAACCTCCAACGTTAAGTCATATCGGACGAGGAATGAAATAATGTTTAAATGAGTACAGGGTACATAAAGCTTAGAGTTACCAGACATTTATCTTTCAGGATAAGAGAAAACCTCCAACGTTAAGTCATATCGGACGAGGAATGAAATAATGTTCAAATGAGTACAGGGTACATAAAGCTTAGAATTACCAGACATTTATCTTTCAGGATAAGAGAAAACCTCCAACGTTAAGCCATATCGGACGATGAATGAAATGATGTTCAAATGAGTACAGGGTACATAAAGCTTAGAATTACCAGACATTTATCTTTCAGGATAAGAGAAAACCTCCAACGTTAAGTCATATCGGACGAGGAATGAAATGATGTTCAAATGAGTACAGGGTACATAAAGCTTAGAATTACCAGACATTTATCTTTCAGGATAAGAGAAAACCTCCAACGTTAAGTCATATCGGACGAGGAATGAAATGATGTTCAAATGAGTACAGGGTACATAAAGCTTAGAATTACCAGACATTTATCTTTCAGGATAAGATAAAACCTCCAACGTTAAGCCATATCGGACGATGAATGAAATGATGTTCAAATGAGTACAGGGTACATAAAGCTTAGAATTACCAGACATTTATCTTTCAGGATAAGAGAAAACCTCCAACGTTAAGCCATATCGGACGATGAATGAAATGATGTTCAAATGAGTACAGGGTACATAAAGCTTAGAGTTACCAGACATTTATCTTTCAGGATAAGAGAAAACCTCCAACGTTAAATCATATCGGACGATGAATGAAATGATGTTCAAATGAGTACAGGGTACATAAAGCTTAGAGTTACCAGACATTTATCTTTCAGGATAAGAGAAAACCTCCAACGTTAAGCCATATCGGACGATGAATGAAATGATGTTCAAATGAGTACAGGGTACATAAAGCTTAGAATTACCAGACATTTATCTTTCCGGATAAGAGAAAACCTCCAACGTTAAGCCATATCGGACGATGAATGAAATGATGTTCAAATGAGTACAGGGTACATAAAGCTTAGAATTACCAGACATTTATCTTTCAGGATAAGAGAAAACCTCCAACGTTAAGCCATATCGGACGATGAATGAAATGATGTTCAAATGAGTACAGGGTACATAAAGCTTAGAATTACCAGACATTTATCTTTCAGGATAAGAGAAAACCTCCAACGTTAAGCCATATCGGACGATGAATGAAATGATGTTCAAATGAGTACAGGGTACATAAAGCTTAGAGTTACCAGACATTTATCTTTCAGGATAAGAGAAAACCTCCAACGTTAAATCATATCGGACGATGAATGAAATGATGTTCAAATGAGTACAGGGTACATAAAGCTTAGAGTTACCAGACATTTATCTTTCAGGATAAGAGAAAACCTCCAACGTTAAGCCATATCGGACGATGAATGAAATGATGTTCAAATGAGTACAGGGTACATAAAGCTTAGAATTACCAGACATTTATCTTTCCGGATAAGAGAAAACCTCCAACGTTAAGCCATATCGGACGATGAATGAAATGATGTTCAAATGAGTACAGGGTACATAAAGCTTAGAATTACCAGACATTTATCTTTCAGGATAAGAGAAAACCTCCAACGTTAAGTCATATCGGACGAGGAATGAAATGATGTTCAAATGAGTACAGGGTACATAAAGCTTAGAATTACCAGACATTTATCTTTCAGGATAAGAGAAAACCTCCAACGTTAAGCCATATCGGACGATGAATGAAATGATGTTCAAATGAGTACAGGGTACATAAAGCTTAGAATTACCAGACATTTATCTTTCAGGATAAGAGAAAACCTCCAACGTTAAGCCATATCGGACGATGAATGAAATGATGTTCAAATGAGTACAGGGTACATAAAGCTTAGAGTTACCAGACATTTATCTTTCAGGATAAGAGAAAACCTCCAACGTTAAATCATATCGGACGATGAATGAAATGATGTTCAAATGAGTACAGGGTACATAAAGCTTAGAGTTACCAGACATTTATCTTTCAGGATAAGAGAAAACCTCCAACGTTAAGCCATATCGGACGATGAATGAAATGATGTTCAAATGAGTACAGGGTACATAAAGCTTAGAGTTACCAGACATTTATCTTTCAGGATAAGAGAAAACCTCCAACGTTAAGCCATATCGGACGATGAATGAAATGATGTTCAAATGAGTACAGGGTACATAAAGCTTAGAATTACCAGACATTTATCTTTCAGGATAAGAGAAAACCTCCAACGTTAAGCCATATCGGACGATGAATGAAATGATGTTCAAATGAGTACAGGGTACATAAAGCTTAGAGTTACCAGACATTTATCTTTCAGGATAAGAGAAAACCTCCAACGTTAAATCATATCGGACGATGAATGAAATGATGTTCAAATGAGTACAGGGTACATAAAGCTTAGAGTTACCAGACATTTATCTTTCAGGATAAGAGAAAACCTCCAACGTTAAGTCATATCGGACGATGAATGAAATGATGTTCAAATGAGTACAAGGTACATAAAGCTTAGAGTTACCAGACATTTATCTTTCAGGATAAGAGAAAACCTCCAACGTTAAGCCATATCGGACGATGAATGAAATGATATTCAAATGATAGAGTTACCAGACATTTATCTTTCAGGATAAGAGAAAACCTCCAACGTTAAGTCATATCGGACGATGAATGAAATTATGTTCAAATGAGTACAAGGTACATAAAGCTTAGAGTTACCAGACATTTATCTTTCAGGATAAGAGAAAACCTCCAACGTTAAGCCATATCGGACGATGAATGAAATGATGTTCAAATGAGTAGAGGGTTCGAGAGCTTAGAGTTACCAGATCTTTCAGGATAAGAGAAAACCTCCAACGTTACGTCATATCGGACGATGAATGAAATGATGTTCAAATGAGTACAGGGTACATAAAGCTTAGAGTTACCAGACATTTATCTTTCAGGATAAGAGAAAACCTCCAACGTTAAGTCATATCGGACGATGAATGAAATGATGTTCAAATGAGTACAAGGTACATAAAGCTTAGAGTCACCAGACATTTATCTTTCAGGATAAGAGAAAACCTCCAACGTTAAGTCATATCGGACGATGAATGAAATGATATTCAAATGATAGAGTTACCAGACATTTATCTTTCAGGATAAGAGAAAACCTCCAACGTTAAGTCATATCGGACGATGAATGAAATGATGTTCAAATGAGTACAAGGTACATAAAGCCTAGAGTTACCAGACATTTATCTTTCAGGATAAGAGAAAACCTCCAACGTTAAGCCATATCGGACGATGAATGAAATGATGTTCAAATGAGTAGAGGGTTCGAGAGCTTAGAGTTACCAGATCTTTCAGGATAAGGGGAAACCTCCAACGTTATGTCATATCGGATGATGAATGAAATGATTTTCAAATGAGTACAGGGTACATAGAGCTTAGAGTTACCATATGTTACCATCTTTCTGGACAAGGGAAAACCTCCAACGTTAAGTCATATCGGATGGTGAATAGAATTGTGTTCAAATGAGCCAAGGATACAGAGAGCTTAGAGTTACCAGACATTAATCTCTCAGGAAAATGGAAAACCTCCAACGTCAAGTCATATCGAACGATGAATGAAATGATGTTTAAATGAGTACAGGGTCCCTGGCGCTTAGAGTTACCCTGCATTCATCTTTCAGGATTAGGGAAAACCTCGGGATAAAAACCTTATCACGCAGACTAAGAATAGAACTCGGGACCTCTTGATCGTGAAGTATATACGTTACACAGGCCCCTCCAATGCTTGCCATGTGACAAGGAGTGATGCGAAGAGCTCGCATTGTATGTTGAACAAATCATTAGACATGAAATGGCATGCAGTGGACAGACAAGAAAACCTCTTTTTATTAAGAACCGCAGAATATTCTGACCTTGTCCTGTTGTTTCTTTCCCTTCTCTATACTAACAATAGGTGGAGCAAGTATTATGTTGTATGAGAACACCATAAACTCAAAAACAAAAAGTCGGTTAAATATCAAACTTAGCAAAGGATGTGGCTAAAAGGTTTAAAAAAGTTACTCCATCCAAACTACCGTACATGGAAAATGGCGACTTTCTCAAAAATGGTATTGGGCTAAGTCATATGCAACTACCAGGGTGGGTCAAAAAGCAATGCCTCCTATTTTTCCCCTTAAATAAGTAACTTATGTGAAAACTTTGAATTTGGCGCAATTCCTCAAACTTTCTTCTCCAATCCCTTGCAGTACTAACTTCCTAAGTCAACAGGTGGCAGCACTGCATCCTCTCGAAAAATGACTGACATCGACATTCGTATTAGACAGCGTTCTATGATTGAATTTTTGACTGTGGAAGGTGAAACGCCAATTCGCATTCACGAAAGGCTAAAAAATGTGTATGTTGTTGCAACGGTGTATGTCACCACTGTTAGACGATGGGTTCGCCACTGTAACGAAGCTGAAGGGCAAACACCATTGGCAGATGAAAAGCGAAATGGCAGGCCTGTAACTGCAGTGACTCCATGCAACATTCAGCAAATCGATGACATCATTCGTGGTGATCCCCAGGTAACAACAGGTGAATTGTGTCGCATTACCTCCCTCAGTAAAGGCAGTGTGATGGCGATTATTCAACAACTGGGTTACTCAAAAGTTTGTTTACGTTGGGTACCAAGAATTTTAACCGCCCAAAACAAAGAAACAAGGAAAACAATAGCCTGCGAACACTTGCAGCGCTTCAATTTGGAGGGAGAGAAGTCCCTAGAAAAAATTGTTACTGGAGACGAAACGTGGGTTCATTTTTTTGAACCTGAATCAAAGAGGCAGTCAATGGAATGGCATCACACAACATCACCGAAGAAAAAAAAATTCAAAACTCAGCGGTTGGCAGGGAAAGTTATGGCGACAGTGTTTTGGGATGCAGAGGGTGTGCTTATGATTGATGTTTTGGAGCAGAGATGCACAATAAATTCTGTCCAATACGTCAGAACTCTCAAAAAGCTGAAAGCACGTCTTCACCGAGTTCGCTCAACAAAAATTGTCGGATGTTCTTCTTTTGCACGACAATGCAAGACCACACACCTGTTACACCACTGCAGAAATTGAGAAATTGGGATGGTAATTCTTACCTCACCCCCCATACAGCCCTGACCTGGCACCATCAGACTTCCATGTGTTCGGACCACTAAAGGAAGCTCATCGTGGGATTCATTTTGAAGATGAGGAGGCTGTGAAAACGTCCGTGCGTCACTGGCTTAGGAAGCAAGACCGTTTGTTTTACCACACTGGAATTTTTGTTGTAATTTACGTCCTCCAACGTTAAGTCATATTAGACGATGATTGGAATGGATGAAATGATGCTCAAATGAGTCCGAGGTCCATGGAGCTTAGAGTTACCCGACATTCGTCTTACAGGATAAGGGAAAACCCCGGAAAAAACCTTATCCAGGTAACTCACTCTGACCGAGATTCGAACTCGGGACCTCTTGAACCACCACGCTACCAAGGCGGGCGACACTGGAATACATGCTCTAGTAAAAAGGTGGATCAAAACTGTGGAAAAGAATGGAGATTAAATTGAATAGTGACAAATTAATCGTCAATGTTGTAGTTTTCAAGCTATGTAAATTGGATTAAATTTTCTTGACAGTTAAAAGAGAAAAAATAGGAGGCATTACTTTTTTACCCACCCTCGTATAACGTGTTTCATGGCAATTTCTTAAGCATATAAGATTTTAACCAAAATATTATAGACGATTTTCAAGAACAAAACGTATTCAAAGGTTTTCCGTGTAAATGGTAGTTTGGAGTAAACATCTTCGTGTCGTGTCCTTGAAAAAGTAATGGTTTGCATAGCATATTTGGTATTTATTCGACGCTTCGTTTTAAGTTATGTTTTTTTTTTTTTCACATGAAACACCAATTACTAGAAATATGTCAGTTGCTTTTTATCGCATTATTTATCTGTTTCAACCCCAACAGAATACTATACATATTTCCAATGGAATTCCTCACATCGTCGCGACTTGTATGTTTATGCACTCTCCATATTTCGAGTATGCAAACCTTGATGTTAACTTTGTTTTTACAGGTATCTGTGAACGAGGCTGCGGCACAGATTTGTCGTTTCATGCCGGCTTTGCTCACCAGGAGGGATGAACTGTTCCCACTAGCCCGCCAGGTTGTGAGAGACTCTGGCTACCATTACTCCAAGGGACACTCCAAGTAAGTCCCTAACAACACACCTTAGCTTTAGAACCAAGTCTATTTTAATGTCTGTCAGGAGCAATATTAATACGTATTTCCAAAATGATTATTGAGCCTAAACATTTTCCCAAGTATAGTTAGTATTTTTGTACTGAGAGACCCAAAAACAGCCGAACCGGCTGCGCGCTGTTTTGCCTGTCCACGTCCTCGGCGCTAGTTGCCGTCTGGCGCTAACATAGAAAGGCGCGGATGAAATCATACAACATGTATAAATTTACTTTTAAAGGCTTTACTAACCCGTGTTATTAAAGGAGATGTGACACCAGTCGCCGTAGTTCACGTTGAGAAATGCTGGCAATTTTCTGACGGACAGTTTGTTTTAACCCTTCTAGGGTGTATGGCTTTTTCTTGTACATTCTATGGTTTAATTTACCCCAGAGTTAGAGATTGCAGGAGTTTAGGCCGAAGGGCTGTGGGGGCCACAAATCAATACTGAAAATTCTGTCATGAAATACATTTTCAATTGTTCTATTGAAAGATTGGCTGTATGAGCTTTTGTAGAGCCTTATCGGAAAAAGACAAAAGACCCTCTCTGTCTGTTAATTCTACGCCTAAATAAGGAGGCAAAATTGTATTCACCTATGTACGGGCGTCAACCACTCATTCGAAAAATTTGGCCTATAACTCTTTTTCCACTAATGGAGAAATGCCAGCATTTCTCACCGTGAACTACGGCGAGTGATGGATAGTTTACTAAAGAGGTGCCAAATATGTATGAACAACGGCGGTAGCCAGTTTTAGCATATCTCTTAATAACATGGGTAAGTAAAGTCTGTAAAAGTAATTTTAAAAATGTTGCATGGTTTCATTTGCGCCTTTCATCGTTAGCGGCAGACGGCAACCAGTGACTAGAGCGCGGACAGACAAAACACTGCGCAGCCGGTACGGAGGTTTTTGAGTCTCTCTATTTTGTTGAGACAGTTTTAATTTTTGGAGATAGAATCTTTTCTAGTGAGTCTCGTTTGTGTTATTAAGTTTCTTTCATTTGGCTTTTCAGTCACAAATGATCTAGCCATGTCGGTATATTGCAATTCCAAGTTGGCAAATCTACTCACAATCAGACGAATTGCTCAGTTTTAAGGAAATGTGTACATATGTGAAACATTATTTGGTCACATATGCAAAGCGTCACATATCATCATAGTTTTAGCAGCACCGTGGCCGAGCGTTTGACTCTCACTGGGTTCGATCCCAGATGACTGTATGTGTGATTTGTGATGGAAAACACAGCGCAGGGACGGGCCTTTTCGGGGATCTCCAGTTTCTCCGCCATTATTCCACCAATTGCTCCATTATCACCTTTTCTATCATCCATCATTGCCATATAGTGTTCTTAACGAATGGAACATGCAAGTAATTAATGATGATAATTATTTATAATAATACTAATAATCTTATTCGACAAAAACTATAAAAATATTAAACTGAAATGTTGCAGGCAATTACATACTATTCTTATGTGAATTGTTTTATATTTCATTAATGTATTAATTTATTGATATTCTATTTTCCGTAAATTCATCTTAAATAGAGGACGTATTGCATTTCCACAGAAAAATTTGATACCGTGTTTAGCACTGTCTGAAAGTCTGGTGACAAATATAAAAGTTTGTTTGCAAGACCATACCAGTTTCCAGACTACAGTGAATAATTTTGTACCATTTCAGTACAAATAAATGTGCGTTATTCGCACAACAAACGGCATGGGATTTAATGTACCACCTCGTAACTTCAGAGTTAGAATCCTGAAGCTGTTCCCGCAGTAAAGTACAATTATGTCATGAAATTTTACAGATCACTACTGATTGGCTAGGACACATGTGACTGATTTATAGAGGTTTTACTGCTGCGGAATTGCCTTCATTCTTGACAAAGACTATTTCACCTCTTGGTAGTGTTCAATAATTTTGTAACGAATGTTAAGGTACAATGCTTACTCAGTGGTGGTTCATAAGCATGCATTCAAATTCTGACTCATTTACGGATCACGGTTTATTGATACTTCATTAGTCTCTGTTATTGAAAAATGTCCACTGATTCAGATTGCACTGCACATTTTAAAATGTAGAAAAGGAAATTATGGTTGCTGATTGCCGTTGTGTATGTATGGTTTATCGTTTTGAAACACAACCTGAGTGGTCGACGGCGACAGTCTGTCGACTTTTTTCAGATCCCATGGAGGCAGCGGCGGCATTGGACGCAACAACGGGGACGATTTGTCATCGGCGGCGAAGAGGCCGAGATTAGACAGCGTCCCACCCTCGTTATCGCCATCCTCCGGCGATTTCCTGGACCTGGACCCACAGCAACGACATCGGAGACAGGTAAGGATAACCTTTTGGGTTTAGACCTGTTAGAGGTTGGTACGTGGACTACGTTATAATCGCCCTCTGTATCACTTTGGGAACTGTAGGCTAGAATCATGAAGATTTGCTTCTATTTTACTCTATGGTAGTTTATATTTCGAGATTTCACCGAAAGTAAGAAAAGATTCATTTTTGTAGTCTCTGAACAGCGTAACTCAAAAACAAAATGTGTATGAATACAACATTTGGTATTTAAGGGGTCATGTGGGTGGGTCAAAACGGCCAAAACTGACAGTTTTCAAAAATGAGTCTATAATAATGTATATATTTTAATAATCTCCCTACCGAAATTTCAGTGTCCATTTATTACTAAGTGGGTTTTAAAATCTAAAGAGCCTAAGGCTGCGCAACGTGTGCCACGCCCCCTTTTATAAATGACGTATGTTGGCTGCTTTTCTGCCTATTTTGACGTGCTCGGAACTGCGCTAGTGACTAGTTCGATCAAAAGGCTGTGTGCAGGTATGCCAACACTGCATTTCTCAGCAAAATTAGAGTTTGTTTTGTTTATGCGTGGAAAAAGTTGGTGCTACTAATTTAAATGTGGTTTCTTGTGTGTGAGTGAATGTTGCAATTTTAAACGTCGCTAAGGTCTTCAATATGCCTCGTTTTAGCGGCAAAGTGTTCAAAATAGTTGAAGAACAACACTCAAAAATACTAAAGGGGAACATGTGGATTTAGAGGTTAGGAGTGAACTTGCTACTTCTACCACAGAAGAGGACCTAATTGTTCTAAAAGAAAAATCGGGAAAGGATTTGGAGTAGCAGAATCAAAATGCGAGGAACTTTATACAGTATTTAGATGGATATACCTTGCAATAAATAATGCTTGTAATTTTAAAGGTACTAATTGTGAAAAAAAAAAGTGTAGACGTGCTTCCCAAACTTAAAAGCATGGTTTTTCTAAGTTTACAATTATCTGTGTATAAGGAACATATTCTTGAAAAGTAGGGTTAGGTAAGGTAATTTTGCAGTATAGATAATTTCGCAGCATATTATGAGCAAGCTGCGCACTTGCCTATTGTAATAAAGATTCACAGCTTTCTCAGCAGGTAGAATAACATCTTCCCTTGAAACTGAGACGCATTCCAGACCTATGCTGTCACTGGAATGCACAGAACAAAAATTTTCTCATTTAGTGACGAGTATTCTGTCGAAGTGGAAGATATGATATATCTATCCAAGTTTAAATTTAATTTCCAGCCATTTGAAGACAGTTACGCACAGTTTAGTAACATGGAATTGATCTATGTTGTATGAACAATGGTGTGAATTTGTTTTGTGATGCATAAGCGTACAAGAACCTTAAGAAACCAGAGCGTTTTGTTGTGAAATGGCGTCTACATCTTGAACCATTCAACTCTTCAGCTGTTTAAGTTGCTCTTACATCAGTTCTATGTGTTCCTGCACAGCAACAGTTGCACATTTAAGAGATGTAGGTAAGTATTCTGCATACATAATCACAAAAACCAATTAATTTTAGATTATTGCCAAATTACCTTACCTAATATTGCCAAATCCAGCCAAAAGGCTGGATTACTGTAGAACTGTTCCTTGAATGGTTCAAATTCTTCATTGCTTCTGTTACATCAGAAAGGCCGCTTGTTTTATTAATGGACTCACACAGCTCTCAAATTGGAATTGAGGTCATAAATGTGGCGAAGGCAAATCAGATTTACATAATGACGATACCTGCACACACAAGTCATTTGCTGCAACCTCTTTATGTGGGTGTTTACAGGTCTTTGAAAAGCCACTGGTCCAAAAAAACTCAATTCCTACATGTTGGAACATCCCCACCAAAAACCCAATCGTTTCAACTTTTATGAACTCTTCAACGTGCCTTTCCTCCAAAGTTTTTCCCTTGTGAACATCATTAATGCTTTCATAAAAGCTGGTGCTTGCTCCGTGAACTATGATGCTGTTCCAAAAGAGGCACTAGCACCCAGTAAGTTGACTGAGCAAGGGTCATTTAATCCAACTGCTGTATCTGATGGATCTAGAAATGAAACACCTTCAGTTGAACGGGATGAGTCGGTGCCAAACGTTGAGCACTTGCTGCAAATTCCTAATGCCCCTAAGCACCCCACAAGGAGACAGAAAAAAAGGGCTCATTAGCCAAATGCCTCAATCTAGTGGAGGGCATTCAGTCCACAGTGAATGTTGCAGGGAGCTTGACCAAACGGTAACATCCAGTCAACAATAAGGATGATGATTGGATTCGTGGCGTTTGCTCTAAGGCCTATTCGGTTGATGTGAAGAAGACAGGTGCATCATGGACACAGTGCTCATTTTGTTTGACACCTTATCATGACAATTGTCAAACACAGCAAACGGTCGAAGCTGTTTACATGTGTGATACATGTTGTGAAGCTTCCGGTTCTGAAGACGATTGTGAACTTAAGGAATCAAATGATCTACTGTTGTGGTTCATTATTTAAATCCTTGTAAAAGATCAAGATTGTAAAAGTATGGTCATTTGCCAAGTTTTAATTTCATTACTACAATGGTTTAAAATCTGTGGCTAGTTAACTATTCTTGTGCATTTTGATGCTTGTGTCCTCTTAGGTTCAATCTTTCAAAGATGTGAGATGAAGGTTTTTCAAGAAAATCCCATAAACTGCACGTTACAGGTAACCTTTTTTGAAAATTTTTATTCCCCCCTCCAAAAAAAAAAAAAAAAAAAAAAAGCTGTAACAGTGTAGATTAAAATAAATTACACTAATGGAATTTAATGACAAATAACATTTTGTATCTTCAGCATTCTGGGAACAGCTTGTAAAGACCTCTCCATTCAAAAATAATTTTGTATAATCTTGTATAACTGACATACATAAAGCGAAATGAAAATGTACTACACAAATGCTAAGAGCTGTTTAAAACTTGCAGTTTATTTCAAGTAAGTTTTGATTTTAGCATGAGGTATTTCCAAGATATTTTTGAATTATTCAATACTTTTTTTTTTATTTAAGTCCTGTTGCTGTTCAGTTATAGTCCTTCCATGCAATCAAAAAGTATTATTAAATCCTTAAGCATCTGACAAGTGCTGTAGGTACCTCTGTATGCATAATGGAAGTTGTTAAGGAGCTGTTTCTGTAAAAGTGTACCTTAAAATGAAGAAGTTAGAAAAAAAGGATAGAAAAGTTTTATAGGAATAGTTTATGTATTGCCAACTAATAACTAATGCAGTTACATTCTGGATCAACTAGATACTTGTTATGCACACTTGAAGGTAGCCATACTATAATGTGATAACTTATGTGCTCTCTTTCGACACTAATATTTTGATATATTGTACCAGTGCTGATAAAGGATAGAGAAAGTCATGTAAATGTAACACATTAGATTATAAACTAAAATTTTGAGAAAATGAACAAATTCATAGATTAGCAACCTTATATGGCTGCATGTTAAGAGCTAAAATATAAGTTAAATAGCTTTGAGGCTATGAATATGTTTATTCACCATATGAAAGTATGTTTGAATTTAACATAGAAACAATGAACATTGCAGGAGAGGCTAGAGCAAATAGCAGAAGAGATGAGAGCTCTTGGGGAGCGAACTGAGGAACTAGTGTTGGCAGCACAGCAAGTACGAGACCTAAATGACTATCCGGCATTACACACACTGCAGCAACAGCTAGAACTACTGCAGGGCAAACAGACCCAGCTCCTAATGGAGCAGAACGATCTCACAAAACAGCAACATGCTTCGCACAGGTATGTAGTCTTATATTGTCCTTGCTGCTGAATTTTATATTTCAGTCCATGTTGAAGTATGCCAGTTGGAACATTTAAAAGTAAATCATCCTATGCCAAACTACCTTTTACATGAAAAAGTTTGTTGCTTTAATTAAAATGTATATTTAATATGTCTACATGACAAAATGTATATCTTGAATTTTCTGTAAATAACCTTTGTTTTAGCTATTTGTAGTCAGTTTTTAACACTGTCACATTTTTATATTACTGAGGGACTAGTTTCGGAAACCATTGCATCCATTATCAACCTCAAAGTTCCAACTATCATCGTTGTTGTTTGTTCTCTTCTCTCTGGTGGTGGAACTATGAACCTCTCTGTCAAATTATCTACTGGTGGGATTTCAAAGTTCAAATTCAAAATTACTAAAAGGAGTGATAAACCAAAACAAACTGACATGAGAGAACATATTCATATGGAAAAATAAGGACCGAGTGATGAACTTTGTAATCCCACCAGTAGATAATTTGACAAAGAAGTTCATAGTTCCACCACTGGAAAGAAGAGAGCAGACGATAACAACAGACGATTGTTGGACCTTCGAGGTTGATTATGGATGCAGCTGCTTCCGAAACTAGTCCCTCAATAATGTAAAAATGTAAGTGATGAAGTGTTAAAAATGTAATAGATTTAAATGAGTCATGGATGAACATGTCACATAATCCAAGAAAATGTGACAACCATTTGTTTAACAATACATTAAACCAATAAAGTGATACATTACAGTATGCGCAAGATAAGTTGAGCACTGGATTTACAGTGTGGTGCGGGCAGAGAGGAAGAAGCGAGAGCTAATGCTCTTTTGTTTCTGCTGTGTGATCAACCTTGAAAAACACAGTTCAGCAAAATATCGTGTAAGGTAAGCGAAGATATCACAAGTAACTTGAAAACATTCCTTAGTTTTGCCCACGCCAGCTCAATTGCACTCAGATCACAGTTATATGGAGGTAGATGAATAATAATGCGTCCCCTTTCAAGAGCCATAACATCCACAAATGTTCATAAAAATATAAATCATGTTCAAGTAAATGCTGATGTACATTACCACCACATTCGTAACAAGGATGCACTGGCAGTTCAAGCGCACCAAATGAGCCTTTATGAAGGAAGCTTTAACTACAAAGGGATAATGAAAAATTCATTTAAACAAGCTGCATCATTAAAACACTTTAAGAATAAGGTGAAGAAATTTTTGCATGCACACTGTTTTTATACGGTTAATGCATTTTAAGAACTATAACCATGTAAATGAGCACTGGGAGCAGAGTACATTCTGAAACCTGTAATATTCATATTGACATTTTTGTAGTAAATTAGTGTATGCAAATACCACATGAAACCATAGGAAAGCTGCTTACTGTGTATATTGTATGTAATCAATTTGACTTTATTTATATTGTAACGGGAGCGCTAGAACACCCTGTGAAAGCAGCTGGCAGCAGAAGGTAGGGGAGGTTCGGTTAGCCACACCTCCTCCTCGTTCGTCTTGTAGTGGTGACAGGCTGTGGTCAGGGAAAAAACATGACTGTGTCGCCTGTTTTCTCTACACCTGTTTCTCGATCTTTCTGTTACTAGAACAATCCTGTAAACACCAGAAGTTGGCGATATTCCTATTTAAAGAGGGCTACAGACGGACAGAGTTGAGTTGGTCAGTCAGTTGGTTAGTGTGTGAGTGAGGACAGTTCTTGGTGTAAGAGTTAGTCAGTGACGTGTTAATGAACGAAAGGATTGTGCAACGGAAGACTGTACGTAACTGGTATGTGCATCGGAGTTTATGTAATCGCGGGGACAAGTGAAATTGTAACGGACGGACTGGTAAATTGTAACTGTGTGCGGCAAGTAATTCTGTGTAATTGGCAAGAGTTTAACTGTAAGTCGGTGGAAATAAAGAACATTGTTGAGTGGTGTAATTGGACTTTTTATTTCACGAACCCACAAAGTCACAATATACTGTATTTATACATTTTTACGTGTCTCATAACATGTATATGTTGCCAAGGACGAACTGAAATTCTAGCATACGATTGTTTTAAACTGGTTAGCTAATTAACCTTGAAATTGATCAAAACGAAATATGGCAGACATGATAAAACTTAGCGTATTAGCCACGAGATGTCAGTGTATAGCGCATTTTAAGTTTCAGAGTTGTCATCTGTGTTTACAGAGTTAAACAAAACTTACCAAATGAGCACTTGGAACCCGATTGCTCTTCATATCGGGCGCATATAGTACATTTCCTATTTCCTTTATAGCATAGGGCACTTAAACAGTCATCAATAAACTCCTATACCTAATAATAGGTTCTACTGCATAGATAGCTTTTAAGAGCAGAATTATACTTATCCATTTTCTCTGAAGATAGTAATTTTAAGTATTTTGTAAGGGCATTGAATATTCTGACACATTTATGATATATACCTTTCTGGAAATAAGTGAATGTAGCACTGGATTTGTGTAAGTCCACGTCTCCTCCCAGTATAGGTTGGGTGATCGCCCATCTTTACCTTGCCTATGTGGGGTGAGGCTGGCAGTTGGGTTAGCAGACTTAGGCCCGCTTGGGTTGTTTTTTTGTTATATGTAGTGGTTTAAAATTAAGTATGTTTAAATCTATGTAATACTCCTCTAAACTCGACAGAACATGACAACAGCATCACTAGCATATCCAGACATTAAGGAGCTTTTGCACATGTGCAACTGGTATGACACAGTTATCTTGTGGATCAAATAGATACTGTTTATGGACCCTTGAAGGCAGGTATGCATTATGGTAGAAACTTTTTCTGCGCTCTGTCTTCACACTAATACTACAATATAATTTGAATACCTCTGTACTCCATCCAGCCTTTAAGTGTAAAGGCTGTAAACATCCATACAGTGTATGGATGTAAACATTGTGCTGTAGCACAACTTTTAGAGCAAGAGAAATAGTGAAGCGCGTGTGGAAATAGTTTTTTACTATATTGCATCATTATTGCTTATTTGATCATTAAAGTAATGAACAAGATAATTAAATACTGTAATTAGCTTCCAGAACATTTAAACATGAGCTACAGTGAAAGATATGATGATTGCGATAAGAGTCAGGTGTAAACAGTTGACTGCAGAGAATATTAACATGTGTTATTTGGCAGAGTAATCCAATTGCACTGTTTATGTGCATCCTCACTTTAAGCATAGAGGGACTGTAGGTAGCAAATTGCTGCATAAATAGGTAATGTACACAAGCACAGAAACTACCTCTGCTTTCTCCATATCATTCATACTCTCACTGCAATTTAATTTACATATTACTTTGTTTTTGCCCCTGCATCAACACTGGTCCCCAATGCAAGCCCTAACATAAAAACTGCTTAATTAAACTATTGCTAGAAAAAAGGGCACTAATTGAACCTGAAAAATTGAGGTGACTGTCATCACTTGATTGGGGCAAAAGAGAACTACATCAGTCTAAATTGGAAACACAAAGCAACTTTTAATTGCTTTAAATTTAAAAAAAAAAAAAAAAAAAAAAAAAAAAAAAAAAAAAACACATCATATACCAGATCTGAAAGAAGATATTATGTTTAAGGAAAACCCATTACGTTCTGAAAGTATCTCTTCCAATATGGAATTATGAAAAACCATCACCAAAACCCAAACACCCACATGTGTCACTGTGGGTCACTGCTGCCAAGTCGCTGGCTTTAGAAGTTATAAACTCAAGATATCTATCAGAAAAATGGCTTCGTGTGTATACTGACGGTTCAACAATTCATAATAACTCAGGAGCTGGAGTAACCTGTCCTGTTTTTTCCATCTACCAGTCAGTTGTTGAACACTTAACAAATTTGATGCAGAAATATGAGCTATTTATACCTCCTTACAACTCCTATACTGTATCGGACACTTCACTAATGCGTGATTCTTTAGCAGCAATTATGCTATAACCTCTCACAAAGAAGTGCAAATCAAAGAATGCCAAAAAATCATCAGACAGCTGGAAAAATTACAGAAACATATCTGTCTTCAATAGATACCTGGTAACTGGCATAAAAGGCAATGAGACAGCAGACATGCTTGCAAAGAAAGGCTGCACAATTGTGTTGCTAATGCTCTGGAGTCGACAATGAAGTCATTCTCCTTCTGGCTTCCCAGTACTTAGAAGTTATATCTTGATAATTTTGTAAACCTGCACAGTTTTGTAGATGTTCTCTATCCATCTTTATATCTTGAAAGCACAATACACAACTTGGAGAACTTAGTATGAAAATTCTATGGACATGTTTTCCTAGGCAATCATGTCCTGTAGTAAGCCTCATCATGGTAACAGCAGATTTACATGGCCATTCCGGAATTACAGAGGGATTTTGTAGAAGTATTTTCATATTTCGGTCACCAATTTTTTCTTTTAGTCCAGATTTGTAATTATCTTTAACTTTGTTTTTTATAATCCTTAAATTGATTCATGTGAAAAGGGTTTTGTTTCTTTCTGTTTAATTTTACATCTTCTTTTTGCTAATGTATCAGCCTTTTTATTCTCCTAGATTCCACAATGGGCCGGAATCCATTGCAAAACATATGTTTTCCAAGTTTTTTAATGGTCTGGACTAGATTTTGTATTTCTATAATTTTTTCCATCTTTGGATTGGAGGATGTGGATGCTATAGCCTGTATTGCTGCTTTAGAATCTGACAAAATAACAATATCCTTGAATCATTGCAGCCAAATAAGAATGTTTTGCAGCGAAAGATTAATAGCTGAAACTTCACTATCAAGATTTGTAGTACTACTTCCAGCATGTTTGTAGAAAGAGAAGAATTTGCATGTTTCTCCAGCTCCAGCTCCATGTTCATCTAAGAGAGAGTCATCTGTATAAATATGTGTCCAGGTTACAAAAGGATAATTTGTGTGTATGGTTTCTAAAGCCTTAGCTATGTCAAGACAAGAATTATACATCATGGCAAAGGCACGTTATCGACAATCCTGAAGTCATCCCTAAAGCCCCACACAAAACAGTTGTAGTGAGATTCAGACTGAATACCTGGACAAACATCTGTACAGAATATAACTTCTCGATACTCCAATCTGTCCACTTGCAATAAGGAGGAGGACATGCCAGAGAAACACCTGTTGAATCTGCAACATATATGCCAGCAGTTCCATTGAAGAAAACTATTGGAAAGCTTAAGGGCTAATGACTTCATTGTCAGTGGCTCAGCATTAGTAAACAAAAACAACAACTTTGTTTTTCATTTGTACTTAACTGTACAACAACAAAACATGCACTTAACAAAAGTTTCATCAGAGAGGTTATGCATAATGATAATGATCTCATCTTTATTGCTGTTGTTCATGTTGATGTTATGAATAACTACAGTTACATTAATTTGTTCTTAATCATAAGTGCTAGGCAGAAGATGCTGCTTGATATTTTCAGGGCTGCCCAAATCTAAAATTTGGCAAATACTCAAAATGCAAACTCGCTCGTTACTGATATTCATGTTCTGTTCCCTATGTATTGCATTAGCAGTGTTTGTTCTTAATGTAATTTCTGTTGACAGATACTACAGAAGAGGCAGAGTTTCATCATGTTTTGATTCTGAACGTCCGGACACGGATGATACTGACTCTCAGTTTTCTTTCAGCAATGCCAGCTCTCCATCACAGGTAAGTTAACAGGTTCATTAATAATTCCAAGAGAATTAAGGGGATACACATGTGAATTTTCTAGTTTATATAGTATTTGAGCTAGAGGATTCATTTTTGACACGTTCTTTCCATAGGATACTTAACGATTTGGGAATAATAAGTTTTGAGTTATTAATATTTTCTGCTAAAACATATGCTTTTTCAAAAACTATCTCCTCTTTATAAATTTTACCACAATATTGCTAAAAAATTCTGCAGTACCATTTACTTCCATATAAAACTGTAAAGTATTCATATTTTTAATTTCTCTTCTCTTACGTAGGAGTAAGCATAAATTTAATAGTATTTCACAAAAAAATTTCCTCTGAATTCCAAAATATGGCATATTTACAAAAGGTCACTGCACGTGCATGTATATAGTGTGTGTGTGTGTGTGTGTGTGTGTGTGTGTGTGTGTGTGTGTGTGTGTGTGTGTGTATTTATAAAGAGCATAACTCAAAAAGGAAAAGTTAGTTAAATACCTAAAACATGTGTTACACATGATATTTGGAGGAATTTAGCAACAAATTAATGCACAAAACTATTTCTAGTCAGTTTTTATAATGCTACGTCACTTACATTTTAATTTATGAGGAACTAGTTTCGGGAGCTATTACATGCATTTCCAACCTCAAAGGTCCAACTGTCATCTGTTGTAGTAGCCTGCAGTCTTCTCTCTGGTGATGGAACAATGAACTTCTTTATCAAATTGTCAATGGTGAGATTTCAAAGTTTATTAATTGGTCTTTGTGTTTCCATGTTAAAATGCCCTTCCATGTTGTGAGTTTGCTATGATTTATCACGCCTTTTAATAATTTTGAATTTGGGTCAAAATGAAATGTGACTGCTAATTTGTCTTGTTGTCACAGTTTGCCGGCCCTTGTAGCTGTGGTCACTAGAGCATATGTCTCTAGCATTCCGCCATGTAGAGGTTTGCGGGTGTGAGTCTTGCTTTGGGTATGGATGTTTATGTGTATAGTCTACCTGTGTAAAAAGTACAGAAAACAAGCAGTAATCAAACTGAAACATGTACATCTTACGTCATTTATACTCTGCATCCAGCTAAACTGTATTGCATGTGAGCTCATATCCCGCCGGCCTTTAGTGATAAAACATCAGCAGATGAGACTGTTGGTTACTGATGATTAGACATTGGATTTATATGCACTAAAAACGTCTAAAATATGCATGCATTTATGCCGTAAAATCTTAAAAATATGCACTGAAATATGCTAATATGCACTAAATATATATATATATATATATATATATATAATATAGGTAAATAATTTGATACATCTACTCACGTTGAATCTTCTTCCTTATATTACATCATCCTGGAGGAGATAATTTGACTTGCAGAACATGGTTATCATTTTTCCAAATTTTCAGGAGTAAGTTTATGACGTTTATCAGATAATATGAGTTTGTATGCATAGAGGGACCTCTCAGCATCCACTTATGTGATTGGACAATATTTATATGCACTAACAAGCTCTGGGGGAATTTCTCCTGTAAGTTCCACACTGTCACCTTGGAAATATTTGCTATAAAGCATAAAATATTAAAACCCAGATTTCTTTGTAATACACTGCACTGTTTAGCACTCAGTATTTCCTCATATTTTGAAGGAGCACAGTGAAGAGTTCACTCTTAACTTCCTCAAAGAATGATGTAGATGCATGAAGGGACAAACCACGCATTTCTAGCTTTTGTATTGCTTGAGGTATAATTTTTAAGTGCGCCTTTATAAATTATAATAGTGAAGTGTCTGTAATGTTTCATTTCTGAGTGTGTCCTGTGTACGTTGAATTACCAATGCATCATTTGGATTTATATTGCAGACAACTTCTTTAACTGCATTGAAATTGTCGGCACAAAGTAGAACAGCATTTATCCACGTACCCCAGCAGATAAGAATTGGTTCTGGGGGTAGACGATGTTCCAGGAGTTTTTCCCTTTAAGCAGCTACTCTGCCTAGAGCTTCTATAAAGATTTTCTTTGTAGTAAAAATTAAGGTATTTACTTTAAGAAACTACTCCTGTATGACTTCTGCTACCCTTTGAAGTCCATGCACAGTATAACGGGGATTAAATGGGGATAAAATATTTTCAGAGCTGAAGCAGCTCGCAACATGTAGGCTGTAGTATCTGAGAGGAAAACCTGAAATTTAAATTTGCTACCTGCTTCTGGCCATAATATTCTTAAAGCATCATTGACAAATGAGCAATGGTGGAATTACTAGTTTTTTATAACATTCTAAAAGCAATAAAAAATGGCTCTGATGGCTCGTCTTCACTGACTTTACCTACCAGAAAATTTGCCACATGACGTGCACAAGAGTCACCAGTTTCATCCGCCATAACCCCATATTAGACAATCTTTCAAATAATTTTGTATTTCTTTAATTGCTGTTCGGTAACAGTCTTCAAGATAGTTTTTCCTGGAATGTTGTGATTACAATATTTATCTAAGAAATTCCGGAATGGGGATTGCTAACTGAATTCCACGGGATGTTTGCTGCAATAAGCATTGGAAAATTCATTTTTCAAGTTAGAAGAACAAGAGTATTTATATTATTAATTTATAAAATATGAGTCAATAATGTAAAAACGTTTAATATATGCACAAATATACCATAATCATGAAATATGCGACTATATCTTAAGTATGCAAATATATGCACAATATGCATTTGCATATAAATCCAATGTCTACTGATGATATACATAATCAGGATTTTTTCTCTCTCTCTGTTCTGAATTACTGAAGGCACACTTAAAAAAATGAAAGTTCTTATCAATGATCTTCCTGCGGCTGTATCAAACACAGAAATAAAGACAGCACTTTTTGCAGATGACATCATGTGGACATCTTCCCCACAAACAGAGAAATCCAAAACTTCAATGGAAAAGGCTCTGATAATATTGGAAAAGTGGACTGACAACAATGATGAAAATAAATACTGATAAAACAACATTCCAAATTATTAATTTTTAGATGAGTCGTATTTATTACACATCTGCTTCACTTTCGTACCTATTTTGAGGACATGTTTCGCAAATCATCGTTTGCATCTTCGGCTCTTATGCGACTAAAGCTTGATCCGATGGTGTGGGTAATTCTGGAGTTGCTGCTGCCATCTGTTGATTTAGTGATGAACTTAAATGTGGGATACTCTTCTGGCGGGATTTCAAAGTTCATTAGTTGGTTTTTATGTTTTTCTATGTATATTCTCTCCCATATGACAAGTTCACTATGTTTTTGTACGTATTTTAGTAATTCGGTGCTATCTTCAATTTCATGATTTTCAGACCAGAAATGAGCTGCTATTGCGGACTTATCAATATTTTTGTATCTTAAGTTCCTGAAGTGTTCTTTCTTTCTAGTGCCTATGTTTCTTTTTGTCCTCCCTATGTAAATTTTTTCACAGTCTTTACACTTAATCTTGTAAATGCCTGACTTTTCCTCTGGTTTTATCTTATCAGTATTATTACTGTGAAGTAGGTTTTTAATGTTGTAATTGTTTTTTGGTGCCAATGTTATATTGTATTTCTTGAATATTTTTTGGAACTTTTTTGTGGCCCAGGGGTGGTAAGTAAATTTAGTAAATCTAATTTCTTGTTTTATTGGTGTGAGAGCTGTGATCTGTTTTAATCTCTTTTGAAGTTTGAATGATTTTAGTTTTTTATCTACAATTTTTTTTCCATATCCATTTTTAATTGCAGTTTTTAAGATTTGATGGTATTCGTTTTGATATTCTTGCTGGCTGAGGGGTAGATTTACTAATCTGTGTGTGAGACTGTTGATGGTGGCATGTTTGTGTGGAATTGGGTTGAAACTATTTGCTTTGATGTAATTATCTGTGTGTGTTGCTCTTCTATGGATACCAAATTCTAGTTTTTCATTGCTTTTTGTGATTTTAAGGTCCAAAAAAGGTAGAGTACAGTCCTCTTCAGTTTCCACTGTGAATTGTATGCTGGGTTCTTGCAGGTTTAGTAGTTTCAAAGCATCATTTATTTGTTTGTAGGGCACTATTGCAAAGATGTCGTCTACGTATCTGTACCATGTTTTAAAAATATGAGGGAAGGCTTTAGTTATATGTGTTTCGAAAAAGCTTATGTATAGATTGGCCAAAAATGGTGATAGCGGGCTTCCCATAGCTAGTCCTGAAATTTGTTTATAATATTTTCCATCGAAAACAAAATAATTTTGATGTATACATATTTCAATCATTGCCAAATATTCTTCTATTGCATTGGCATCTAGGTTTATAGAATTTAGCCATTTTTTTCAGTTGAATCAAAAGTTTGTCTAATGGAATGCTAGGGAAGAGGGAGCGGACATCGAAGGATACTAAAGTGTCATGAGGTTTTAGTTTAAGATTTTGAATTTTTTCTACCAGGTCTAAAGAGTTTTTTATGCTCAGAGTATGGAATTGTGGAAAGGACTGAAATTTTTTGGACAGCCATTTTGCCAGAAGGTAAGTAGGAGTGTTTATGTTATTTACAATGGGTCTCATGGGTATGTTGGGTTTGTGTATTTTAGGCAAACCATATAGTCTTGCAAGGGTAGGGTTGTCCGGTTTGATAGTTTTTTGTTCTGCAGTTGTTAAAATTTTACTATTTTACTATTAAAGGGAACAAAATAGTAATTTTAGACACAGCTACATACAAGGAAAAAATGTTAGAGTTACTACAACAAAAAGAATTCCAAGAAATAGATTCTAATCCACTCAACCGATGCATAAAAGATGTACAAAAAACCATCATTAATAGTAAAATTTTAACTGCAGAACAAAAACTATCAAACCGGACAACCCTACCCTTGCAAGACTATATGGTTTGCCTAAACTACACAAACCCAACATACCCATGAGACCCATTGTAAATAATATAAACACTCCTACTTACCTTCTGGCAAAATGGCTGTCCAAAAAATTTCAGTCCTTTCCACAATTCCATACTCTGAGCATAAAAAACTCTTTAGACCTGGTAGAAAAAATTCAAAATCTTAAACTAAAACCTCATGACACTTTAGTATCCTTCGATGTCCGCTCCCTCTTCCCTAGCATTCCATTAGACAAACTTTTGATTCAACTGAAAAAATGGCTAAATTCTATAAACCTAGATGCCTATGCAATAGAAAAATATTTGGCAATGATTGAAATATGTATACATCAAAATTATTTTGTTTTCGATGGAAAATATTATAAACAAATTTCAGGACTAACTATGGGAAGCCCGCTATCACCATTTTTGGCCAATCTATACATGAGCTTTTTCGAAACACATATAACTAATGCCTTCCCTCATATTTTTAAAACATGGTACAGATACGTAGACGACATCTTTGCAATAGTGCCCTACAAACAAATAGATGATGCTTTGAAACTACTAAACCTGCAAGAACCCAGCGTACAATTCACAGTGGAAACTGAAGAGGACTGTACTCTACCTTTTTTGGACCTTAAAATCACAAAAAGCAATGAAATACTAGAATTTGGTATCCATAGAAGAGCAACACACACAGATAATTACATCAAAGCAAATAGTTTCAACCCAATTCCACACAAACATGCCACCATCAACAGTCTCACACACAGATTAGTAAATCTACCCCTCAGCCAGCAAGAATATCAAAACAAATACCATCAAATCTTAAAAACTGCAATGAAAAATGGATATGGAAAAAACCTTGTAGATAAAAAACTAAACTCATTCAAACTTCAAAAGAGATTAAAACAGATCACAGCTCTCACACCAATAAAACAAGAAATTAGATTTACTAAATTTACTTACCACCCCATGGCCACAAAAAAGTTCCAAAAAATATTCAAGAAATACAATATAACATTGGCACCAAAAAACAATTACAACATTAAAAACCTACTTTACAGTAATAATACTGATAAGATAAAACCAGAGGAAAAGTCAGGCATTTACTAGATTAAGTGTAAAGACTGTGAAAAAATTTACATAGGGAGGACAAAAAGAAACATAGGCACTAGAAAGAAAGAACACTTCAGGCACTTAAGATACAAAAATATTGATAAGTCTGCAATAGCAGCTCATTTCTGGTCTGAAAATCATGAAATTGAAGATAGCACCGAATTACTAAAATACGTACAAAAACATAGTGAACTTGTCATATGGGAGAGAATATACATAGAAAAACATAAAAACCAACTAATGAACTTTGAAATCCTGCCAGAAGAGTATCCCACATTTAAGTTCATCACTAAATCAACAGATGGCAGCAACAACTCCAGAATTACCCACACCATCGGATCAAGCTTTAGTCGCATAAGAGCCGAAGATGCAAACGATGATTTGCGAAACATGTCCTCAAAATAGGTACGAAAGTGAAGCAGATGTGTAATAAATATGACTCATCTAAAAATTAATAATTATTTCGCTTCACTGTGGTGTTCCAATACAATTAAATCTCGGAACATTCCAAATATTTAGCTTAAAAAAGAAAATCCCTAAACTAAATCTGCAGTTCAAGAAAACAAACCTGAAACAAACATGAAACAAAATATTTAGGAACAATTTTTGATTCAAAATCATCTTGGAGACATCATATTGAAGCAGTAGTAAACAAATCAACAACAAAATTTTCAATTTTGAAAAGTTTAGCTAGAGTCAAGTGGAGCAGTAATCGGGAGACGCTGAACACCACATACAAAACAGTCATCAAGCCAATACTTCTTTATAATGCAGAGGTAATAATTACAGCAAACAGTTCTAACATAAATCATCTAGAAGTGTGCCAAAATCAGGCCCTGCGTCTAACAACTGGTGCAGCAAAATCAACTTCAGTCGCGACAATGCAAGCCTTAACTTGGAACTATCCAATACATCTAACTTTAGAGGAGCAGGCACTAATACAACATGAAAAAATGTTGCGTTTAAAGACAACAAAATGGGAGAAAAGATTACTACAACCAATCAAGATGAAAACACAAACAAGTTTCCTACACAAAATTATGGAATTAAAAACAGATGTGAATCTTCATAATTCTAAAGAAAACATTTTAATCAAAGAAAACCCTTTGACTTTTGAACCAATTAATATTCAATTAGATTTAAAACAAATAAGTTACAAAATCTGAAACTTCCAAACCTGTACTAAAAGCACTAGCATTAGAAACTATGAACAATTGATACCCACCTGAAGAATGGTTACATATCTACACAGATGGATCTAACTTGGACAACAACTCAGGAGCAGGAATTAAGTGTGCACTATTCTCATTCTATCAACCAGCAGGATACCACACAATAAATTTTGATGCAGAAGTAACGGCTATTCATATTTCACTCCAACACCTTCTATACAGAATAGATAAATTAAAAAATGCTGTCATACTTTCTGATTCTAAAGCAGCATTACGTGCAATAAGTTCATATAAAATGAGGTCAATCCAAATTAAAGAATGTCACAAAATGATCCAACAACTTCAAAAACTACAGAAAAGAATTATATTACAGTGGATACCTGCACATTGTGGAATTGCTGGAAATGAATCAGCTGATTTTCTTGCCAAAAAAGGTGCAAATTTAATTCAGAACAAAAGTAAAAGCTTACCCTTTACATCCATAAAAAGATTAATCAAAAGCAAATGTAAACACAAACAAAACCAATCAATATATAACAAAGCCAAAGATAAAATATGGAACATTTTAATTAAAAATCCAGAAATTATTCCAGAAATCCCACGTAAAGCTGCAGTAGCAAATTTTAAATTACTTACAGAACATGATTATTTGGCCAAACACTTACACAGAATAGGAATTTATACAAGTCCAAATGTTTCTCTGTGCAACAAAGAAGAGGAAATGACTGAAGAACATCTTTTAACCTGTGAAGCCCTACCTGCCAGACCCACTACCCAGAAATATTGGAGAGCAAGAGAGCTAATGGCTTCATTGCCAAAGCCTAGCATTTGAAAACAACAACAACACTTTATGTTTTAAGCACTTTGGGGATGTACTAGTAGTAGTTCATGAGATCAGACCAAACACTCCCTGAAAAAAAAAAAAAAAAAAAAAAAACTATGCCACTGGTGGAAGAAGGAATGAAAGGGAGGAAAGCGAAAATAGTTGTAGTTTGTCCATCAGCCAATGAGGTTTCTCCCTTGTCACTTTATTTTGTTTAAAACTTCATTGAAACCACTTTAGAGTGATTGTTACATTGGAATAATGTTGTGTTTGTTTTGCAGGAAGTTGGAGATTCGCGGGACTCCACGGCCACACGAGATGGTGCTATGGAAGGGAATGGTGCCCCAGACATCAGGGGTGGCAGGAGTCCGTGCAAGATCTCCAAACAGGTAGAGTGATTCCAACACTGCTGGGTAGCCTCTGTTTGCTTTGTTTCATCATGCTATTAAGAGGTACACCACAGACCATGCCGTTGCATTCATAGGTAGATGTTCATAAAAATCTGAGGGTAAATGAGGTTCTACTATACTTGTTATTGGTTTTAACTTCTCAAAGATAATTTTTTGAGATGCTCTAACTATTCATTTGTTTCTCAGATATGCAGGTTGTTAAAAATCTTTTTTATGAAATTTCATAAAGTCATTTTTACTTTCTCTGCTATGTACTTAGAATAAATAGGGGAGTTATTGCATTCCACCCAAAAATTTGACAAGATTTGAGTGAAAATACAAGTTTAGGTCCTTAATTACAAACTTATGTTTAAAAGAAGGTTTGTATATGTGGGTATGTGTGTGTCTGAACAGCATAACTTAAAAAAATTGGTTAAATATCAAAATTATTATTTAAATTCAGTATTTTTTAAGAATGCAACAGAAGGATTTCAAAACAAATACTCCTATCCCAGACAGTTCTTTATATGGAAGATTTCTTTTAAATTTTGGTTTTCCAAACAGTGGCAAATGATTTTGATTAAAATACAGTATGTTTAAGATATTTTCAAGGCAAATGTAATGTATATCTTGAATTTTCCGGGAATGTCTCCAAAATTCCTTTTCTTACTGGGTGACTTTTTCATAACTGGTCAACTGCAAGAGGTAGACAAAATCTTACTACACAAAAAAATGTAGATTTGTTTTTATCTGTTCATTTATACCCCCTACCTTTAACTGCAATGGTCATATCGGCCGCTGTTCTCCTTTGGAACATAGTGTCGCGAACCCGATCATGATAATGCGGGATATTGTCGTGATCGGGTGTTAACTTGTATTCGTTTGGTTTTAATCATTAGATCACGCATACATTCGCACTCTCATTCATACTTCCAGACTCTGGGAAAGATGGGGAATCATCTTGGTTGGAGAAAAATCCCCACCCCCAGCACAGCAGTCAGGTGCTCTACCGACTGAGCTACAGGGCCAGCCACAAGAAAATGTAGATATTGTTAAAACATTTATGACAAATACAGATTTACGTGTGGTGCAAACTATTTCAGAGATATTTCCTGTTATTTGTTTAAATTTTCCAGTAATTATCTTCTTTCAAATGGAAAGTCATTCTTTTCTTTCTCTCTTGGCCATGCAGAGAAAAATGAATTTCAAATTCATCACATAGTGTCAGTTGTTCACTTAAAAGATTTGACTATCTCATAATGCCTACCGAGCGTGAAAGCTCAGGCGGTTTTGTCTGTGGCCCACATTTGGGAGGTCCAGGTTTGATTCCCATGGCCAACCTACCTAACCCATGGGTTTCTTTGGGTGTTTTCCCAGGTTGCCAGATGAATGCTGAGTAGGTTAACTACGTACCTCGAATTTCTTGTCCCCTCATTTCATCTCCCATTATCATTTCACATCATCTCTCATCTGGTGGTCTCTTTCAGGGTGGAAATGCTGGCAGGAGTCTCGGCATTGAATGGCAGGATGATATGCTCCTGGTACACACTTCCTCCTCTGGTAGGATGTTCTCCAGTTTTTGGGCCGGCCTGGTGGGCCATTTCAGGACCACAGTGGGTGGGATAGCGGTTGTATTGGCCTGCTGGGGAGTTTCCAACAGTTAATAGTAGGAGCCCTGCCCTCTGCAGTGTTGTGGCTCCTTGGGTTGGCCGCCTTCTGTGTCCTTTCACCTCATCCTTCCTCCCAGTGATGCCTCACTTGGGTGCATAGGTACAATAGACTAAGTTTGAAACTCTGTGCCAAATCGTTTCCATAGTATAGTTCATTCTAGTCATAATGTGTATTGTATTCCCATATTCCAATTGCACCTATAAGAAATGGGAAATATGGTAGTTTCTGCAAATGTTTATCTCAATTAACATGAAGTAGAAGAGTAGAGAAATAAGTTTTTGTAGGAATTGTTCGTACAAGTGTAGAAAAAGTCATGTGAGGTGACATCAGACTTTTTAAAGTGCTATCACCTTATGAGTTCTTTCTCATGATATATGAACAAAAAATGTTAAGTCACATATAGCTACTCACTTTTTAAGTATCTGACTCTAGATTTGGACTTTCTTGTGCTCTTGTACCTGCGGTTAAATGTAGTAAAATCTGCCTTCAGTAGATCCCCTGTAAGCGGAAATCTGTCTTAAACGGAAGTGTTTCATAGTCCCATGAATTTAGGGGTGAAAAACATGCTAAATTCCATTTATTAAATGAAAACTATTATGCGTACAATGGAAATCAAAGTATGCATTTTAACAGACAATTTCCAGTTCCAGAATGCAGATTTTGGAAAATTTTCAGGCTCCCGGTGAAAATGTGCATTTCTGCTCTAAGTACATGATATTTCAGTTGAAACAGCCATATTTCTGCTACCTGACCTGTCTAGGAGCATGGTGTGCTAATGATAGTATGAATACTGAGAAGCCTGTCACAGTCATCCTTCACTGCATAACATTAGACCTCTAAATTTAAATGCAGATCGTGGCTTATTTCTTATAGTCACCATGGCTTCGAAAACAAGAATTGTACTAAATTTTAACAAGAGAGTGAAAATGATTTATGCTAGTGAAACAGATAAATCGATGTAAAGCAGATCATGAAGGTGTTTCACATTGGCAACACTCAAGTTTATGAGATTCTAAAGGTGAAAACGGAAATTCTGAAGCAGTGGGAAAATTATGCTAATGAGAAAGTAAAGAGAGAACTTAAGAAAACTGAAAAACAAGACATTAATGAAGTATTGTGGGAGTGGTTCGTTAGTGTTAAGGGCAAAAAATCACCACATATCATGATCTGTGTTACAGAAATATGCTAGAAAGGTAGCTGAAAGACTGGACAAGACTGAATTCTTTTTTTTTTTTTTTAAACTGTTTTTTTATTGTTTCCGTTTCTTTTCCTATCTGTTGTCTGTATTTTCACACATAAACACCCATGCCCAAGGCGGGACTCGAACCCGTGACCCTCTATGCGGTAGAATGCTAGAGGCATACATTCTAACGACCATGGCTACGAGGGCCGGCCAACTCAAAGCATCTAATGGATGGTTGGAGAGTTTCCGCAAAATACATCAGATACATTTTAATGAAACTTAAGGTGAATCATATGACATACATTGAAACCATTGCTGATTGGATTGCTAAATTACCTTACAAACCTGAAAATATAGCAAACAGTGATGAAATGGGATTATTCTATGAAGTGTTACCGAATAAGTATTTGTGTTTTAAAGGTGAGAAATGTTCGGAAGGAAAATTGTCCAAGGAAAGATTGACTATTACACAAATATAAATATTTGTTACTAAATCTCCACTATCTTAAGCAATTGATGTTAATACTTCTTTCTAATGGAAATCGATTTCGAAGGCAAATCGCATTCATCCTCAGTCCATCCAAAAAACAAACTCCGTTGTCAAGGAAATCTCGGTTACCATGTTTTTTCTTTCGTTATGTTATGTTTTCAGCATTACCAACATCTGAAGATGAAACAAACCTAAAAACAGAATCAAATGCCGGTATGTCAAAATTCATTACACGATGTTTATTTTTTAAAATAAATATCTTTTCCCAAACTATTAAATCTATGGGACCATTTAATTGTTTTAATAATTAACTTCGGGATTTATTTCATGGTTAAATGACCAAAAATGATCTGCTACGGCCGATTTATCAGTTTGTTTATATTTAATGTTACGAAAATGTTCTTTCTTTCTGGTTTCCAAACTGTTTCATCTTTACAATATAAACCTGATCACAATCTAAACAATTAAATTGATAGGTACTAGATTTTTTATTATTAGGATTTTTTTTTTTTTTTTTTTTTTTTTTTTTTTTTTTTTTTAAGAAAATTGTAGTAAATTTTTAATACTATATTTATTTTGAGGAACTAAAGTTATACTTCTTTAAAAATGTTTTGAAAATGTTAATTAACCCAAGGATGGTAAGTACATTTTTTAAAATTATAATCGTCTTTTATTTTTTTAAGAGTAGAAATATCATGAACAGTTTTTTGATATTTAAATTTTTCAATCTTCTTTTCTATAAAATCTTTATTAAAACCATTAATTAAAGCAGTATTAATAATATTTTTATATTCTTTATTAAATTCCTCTTTATTCAGGGGTATATTTATTAATCTATAAATCAAAATATTAAAAACAGCAAATTTATGTGAAAAAGGATTAAAACTTTTATTTTTTATGTAATTATCAATATGAATTGATTTCCTATAAATACCAAAATCTAATTTGTTATTATTTCTTTATAATTTTCAAATCTAGAAAAGGAAGAAATCCATGAATTTCAGTAAAGGAGCTTTGGTGCATTTCGTGTAAGGATATCCATATTTTATCTAATTAGTCAGAAATGCACGGGTTGGTTTTTGGTTGCTTCTGTTGTGCTATAAAGCACAGTGAAGTTGAGTGAAACACTAGCTGTGAGGTCCGAGTGTGTTGTCGAGCACCTTCCATATTTATGCAGCAGCTGGCAATATGATCTCTCCTTATGATTTAGGTGTTGTAAATATTAAAGTAGTTGTATAATTTAGTTTAGTATTTGTTTTGCAATAAATTACATTATGGTAATAAAGTTTAATTTTATTCTTCAAAAAGAAAACTGTGTTATTTTAAATCATTCAATTAGAAACCCCTTATACATATTCAGCTAACTTAGTTTAAGTTTGAACATTTTGCTAGAGATATTTATACCAAATCCATATGCCTAGAATAGTAATTTCAAGAGCAATATATTTAGAACACTTAAAAATCCTTACAGTTTAATTTTTGAAATAATGCTTAAGAAGACCAATTATTATCATTTACAAAACTCACTGCAATGCTACTGAATCTGTGCCAAAGGACAGGATGGCCCTAAGTAAAATTAATTGTGATTGGCATGCAGGATGTGTGATATAACATGTTTTATTTCATCCCAAAAGCAATGCATACTATTTTTTAAAAAATACAGTTTTCATTTTACATTTTTGAAATTTTTACAGTGTGAAAATACATTCTTTAGGAAAATTTCATTTCTCCACATAATCCCTGACCGTCTCAACTGCCTTAAGCCATCTTGGAACCAGGGCCTCTTTACCCGCATGATGAAAGTCTGCATCAGCATATTTGAGCCACTGTTTGGCAGCTTTCACAAGGGAGTCATTTTCAAACTTCACTTCATGAAGAGATACTTTCAGTTTCCCAAAGAGATGATAAGTCACACGGAGCCAGGTCATGACTTTAGGGCAGGTGTTTCAATGTGTGGTCCATCCAAGTTTTTTGATTGCTTCTGTGGTTTTTTTGACTTGACATGTCACTGTGCATTGTCGTGCAGCAGCAAAACAACCTGCTTTTGCCAATGTGGTTGAACATGACTCATACAAGCTTGAAGTTTCTTCAGAGTCGCCACATATGCATCATAATTAATGGTGGTTCCACCTGGCATGATGTCAACAAGCAAGAGTTCTTCAGAATTGAACAACACCATAGCCATAAACTTTCTAGTTGAATGTACAGTTCCCCCACCCTGCGCCAGGTGAAATTACATGATGCCTCTTCATCTCTGGTGAAAAATGATGCAGCATTTCCATACACCTTTTTCAGCCTCTTGTGGATGCTCCCCACTGTCTTGTTTTCATGGCACAGGAATTCTATAACAACATGTTGCTTCTGACAGATGTCAAGTGCAGCTGCCATCTTGAAGGCATTCTGTGACAGCACCACTCATGGGAACAGGTTGAAATAAATTGAACACAGGTGGGAAGGATGTATTTACATACTGTTAAAATTTCAAAGATATGGAATGAAAACAGTATTTTTTTAAAAAACAGTGTGTATTACTTTTGGAGTGAGCCTCGTATGTGTAGTGTTTAACATCCACTTTTACTACAGGCGGCACCACAGACGGTGACATGATGAGGCATGAAATGTATATGTAGCAGCGGTGAAATGAGATGGTGGGGACTGTAGATCCCGGAAAAAACCCACCCCTGCATCATGTTTTGCTCCACAAATCTCACTTTGTGGTCATCTGGGATTGAACCCAGGCCGCTATGGTGAGAGCCAATCAGTCTAATCACTTGACCACAGTATGGCCGTGGCGTGCGCCTCGTATATTTGAGAGGCTGAATGCTCAAACCAAGAACCTTCAACTTTCTGTAGCTAATCTCTACTTTTTAACTATTCATGCAATGTTCCTGTAGCAGAGGGGATCTGTCCCCTTCAGCTACCGTGGTGCGGATGCTGTGGACCCTTAGCACTCGTGGTACCTCTGACGTTACTAGAGGAACCTCGGGCCGAACATTCGAGCCCCTCCCTTTGGGAGTTGTTCGGATTGGGTTGGTCTCGAGGGGGCAGTGATTCCCGATACCCGTGGGTGATCGGGTAGGTCTCCGGACGGGGTTGAGGGAAGCCATTAATATTCCCGCATACTAGCCAACATAGCTAGTAGAAGGTGTGCTAGATCACCAGGCGACCCTACCGAGGTCATATTGGTAGCCTTCCCATTTTGGTGTTGGCGCGCATAAGTGGTGTATCCACTTCCATCCCGTCTTGTGGGGGCTTTTAGTAACCCAGGTCTTGCTCTATGGAAAACCCCACGGAGGATGCCGGGCGCCCTTTGGGACAGCTTGGATACTCCCTGGATAAAGAGGCTCGGGTCTTGGTCCTACGGGTCCAGGACTAATGGGAGTAGAATCCCTGGACTCAACTATCCGTGCAATGTTCTCTAGCAGATTTCCATGTTGATGTAAATTGTATCATTTTTACTTTCACTAACACCTAGTTATAGCAGGCAAGTGAAATATTCCATTCCACCAAAAAATTTGATGTTGGGGATTTTATAAAAATACATGTTTTGAGGTTCCCTGTATTAAAACAAGAGCATTTCTATAAAATGTTTGTGTATGCATAAACAGTATAACTCATAAATGAAAAGTTAAAAAAGAACAGACTTGGTATTTAAGTTCATCTTCCAAAGTTTTCAACAAAACTCCACCAACCCAACTACCCTTAACAGGAACTTTTGCATTAACTTTGATTTATTCAAAAATGGTTTGAATGCATTTGATTATTATATGGCTAGTTTAAACAGTTGCTGTGCTGTCACTAGCCGGATAAACACATGGCCTTTGCTCTACCACTGCAACCACTTTTCTAGAAAAATCAGTATCGAGGTAAATCGAGAGACTGGTTATGAGAAGCTTCTGGAATATTTCATTCATGACCTGGGGCCTTAAAAAGAAACACAAAAGCCAACCTTAGTCAGTTGGCAAGCAGTGAATATAGTGAGTGTCCAGAAGCTGTGAGTAATGCGAGTTGGTTTCTGTATCCGTGACATAAAAACATAAGTGCTATGGAAATAGATGTGTTTGTTCTGTTTATTTGTACAAGTGAAAGTAACTGTCAGTTAGTACTGTGTTAATAGCTTTGGTGACACATAAAGTGAGTTTAGGACATCTTCATGCCACTTAGAGACATTATTTTAGATGTTTTATTGTCACTAGAGTATAAGCAATGTATCAAATTATGTAACTTTTGTATCCACCAATGGTAATATGTATGTCTGTCTAATGGCTTTAGCTTCCTGAGGCATCATTAACAATTCAGCTACATTTGCAAAAACTTAATCTGAAATTTGAAAGTAAACTTTTTAAAATAAGATTTCAGCACCGCTCAAGTTGTTTTCTGTGTAGTTTGAATGTAAAAGAAATAATAACCCTAAGGGATCGGTTCAGCGGTACAACTTAAAGCTATCATACAGTCATACTATCTGTTGAATCACAGTTGACATTCCAGTACATTTACAGGTTGTCAAGCTCCCAGGTTTTTTTGTTTGTTTTTGTTTTTAGATTTTATGCCAGTTTGTCCATAAACTTGAATGTCTCCAAGTAGTTACATAGAAAATGAAGCCAGCTATAGTGAAGCAATGAATGCTATACAAATATAACAATTTGTAACAAAAGCTTCACTTAACTTAAGAAAATGGTGTTAATTCTTCTTTCTAATTGATATCGATTTTACAAACTCTTGTCCGCATCTTCGATCAAAGAAGATTGATCTTTGGCTGAAGATGCGGACAAGAGTTTGTGAAATTGCTATCAATTAGAAAGAAGAATTAACACCATTTTCTTAAGTTAAGTGAAGCTTTTGTTACAAATTGTTATATTTGTATAATCTCCAAGTAGTCATTACTAGTGATGCTAAGACATCCCCTTGTTGCAATAGCTGTGCTGTGCCCGATTGTTTAGACCACTTGACTCTCACCGAGGTGGCCTGGGTTTGATGCCAGGCGACTGCAAAGTGAGATTTGTGTTGGAAAACACCTTGCTGGGGCTGGTTTTCCCTGGGATCTCCGGTTTTCCCTGCCATCTCATTCCACCATTGCTCCATCTTCATCTCATGTATCATAGTGTCACCACCTGCGGTGCTGCATGTAGTAAAAGCGGACGTTAAACACTACACATTCATTATTTCATTCCACTTGTTGCAGATGGCATATTGCATATTGCAGATGTTCAAGACTCACTTAACAATGTACCATCCTTAGTGAAGAAATGCTGAATTAGTTACTCATAAGTAAACAAATGCATTAATGAATCAATGAATTTATACCTTCATTAATAGAATTATAATTGACATACATTAGCGTTCTGTTCTTTTAGGAGCCGCTTAAAGGAGAATCGAACTAAATTTTAAAGACTTCTAACATAAAGATATAAACAATTTTGGGCTTATTGTTAAAATCATGTCATTCTACAACTTCTCATTTTTATCCTAGAAGCAACTTTTATGTTTAAAGCTCACCTCGCTGTGATGTCATAAGGGTAGTATCATGCTACTCTACTCATTGTTGCTTGCATTAGTTAGCCTTGTACTGCATTTAATTCCTGTTGTGTATTGGTGATTGTAGAACTATTTTCCTTATCTTGTGGTTTACAAGGTGTAACACCAAGGTTATCTGCATGGAGTGCTTACGGTTGTGCAAATGATTTTGGAAAAAACAGAAATGTAGGTTATTACTGATTCTCTGATAGAGATAAGACACAACATATGAACAGGAAATGGTAGCACAAAAGCTTTGTGCCAACCAAAAATGCTAGGTAAATGAAATTCATTTAAAAGAAAATGATTTTAATGAGTCAGTATTATAAAAATAATAATGAAGAAGAAGGAGTTCAAGAGTCTTAGACTGAAAGATAATGTGCTGCCTTTGAAATTTCTAGGACTAGAAGATGAAGTTTTCTAAAAAAAGAAATTAAAATTTTCTTCATAGAAATCAAGTGCTACAACTGGTGGATAATTCAGTAAGTGACTCTCAGCAAGGAAGTAAAGCTACATAGTTTCTGGGTTTTTATACATAGAATTGTAGATAAATGCTCAAATGCAGTGCGAGTTGGAAATAAAAACTTTTATTGTTGTGAACGGTGCTAATCTGAATCAAAGTTTGACTGATGAGGAAGGCAAGTCTTCAGCTGTCAGTGATGAAGTTATAAACTGAATATTTGAGGGAATCCAAAGAAGATGCAGGAAAAGATGAAATGAAAGGTTTAGGTATACCAGAAAATATACTTTTATGCTTGTATGAGTAAATGCTCTTCTTACACTTCACAGTATTCGTTACACATATGGTAGGCCTATGCCTTGTGTATGGATGTATATGTGGTTCTCTGGATGTGAAAGTGGAAGTCTGAAAAGTAAAGTGTGCATAGATTCAGACATGTATTTTCGCAGAATGACATTTAACAGTTCCTTGGCATTCTCAAAGACCAAAATTATTTTGTTTCTGAATCTTGTTTTATGAACTTCTTAAAGATTTGTTTTCCCTCTGTGCACAAAGCCTGGTTAGGAGAAAAAGAAAGTAATTTTGTAATTGCTATGAATGCGTAAAATATGAAGCTATTAACAGTGAAGCAAACAAATATATACAGATATAACAATTTGTAACTTAAAACTTCACTTATCTTATAAGAAATGATGATAATTCTTATAAATTCTCTGGTATCGATTTTTCATGTAAACTTATACACATCTTCAGCTGGAAACAAAGTTGTCGCCATTGTTACGAATGCTAGATGTTGATATGTTCTTGTTAGTACTACCAATTAAATAAATCCAGAAGTGAAATTATTAAAACAGTTAAATGGTCCAATAGATTTAATGGTTTGGGAAAAGATATTTATTTTAAAAAACAAACATTGCATAATGAATTTTGAAATACCAGCTGTCGATTCTGTTTGTAAATTTGTTTTATTTTCAGATTTTGGTAGTACTAACAAGAACATATCAACATCTAGCATTCGTAACGATGGTGAAGATGTGTATAAGTTTACATGAAATCGCAATCCCAGAGAATTTATAAGAATTATCATAATTTCTTATAAGTAAAGCGAAGTTTTAAGTTACAAATTGTTATATTTGTATATATGCTATGAATGATTCAACTTTATGTGTATGTGGGGTTGTACAGTACAACTTCCCTGATTTTTTGTTATTATCCTAATCAAACCTCCTGCATATGGCAATAGCCAATAGGAGAATGCTGCAACATAGTCATATTGTGCACTTGTGTGTGTGAGAGAGACAGTAATAGTAACATGCAGTGTAGCATAAGAATAGCATACATTTCATTGAGAGCTATTAAGTGCATTTATTAAAAATCCAAATAAAATTTTTCTGTTTAGTAAAACTGAATAAATGGCAATAGAAATTAACATACCTAGTTATTCGAGAGAGATGGGAGGGACTTGTCGTCACTCCAGCAAATGTCTTCAACATCTTCATTACCACTTGCTGCACTGCTTTCATCCAGAAACTTGTAATTCGTGCACTGTGCAAAGGAATTTCAATCTTGATGCAACAATGTCACTCCTTTCCATAAGGAATTTACGACTGTCATTGGTTTTCATATATCTGAAGCCTAATTTTTTTTTCAGAATTCTTAAGGTACAAGAAGTAGAACATTTGTAAGATATTTTTTCTGTAAAGAAGCTGTTGTCTCTTTGGCAGTACAAAATTTGGCACGGTCATAAAATTCCAAAAATTGTTCTATGAACTATTTGTTTTTCAAAATCGTTTAAGTTCGTTGTTCTTTTTGATATGTTAGTTTTCTAGGTGAGACAAAAACTTAAGCAGAACCTGGCTAACATCATTTTACCTCTTAATTGATCCAAGAAACACTGAATTGATTCACTCCACACACCTGAGCAGTTAACTCCTGGCACTTTAAAATCAAGTTTGCACCTTTCTCCATCATTTGAAATTCTTTTAAAAAACTGATACACTGTATAAACAAACCCATATTTGACTACATAGTGCACTAAATTTTCTTACTCTTTTCTCACTAACGCAATCACTTGCTTTACTGAGCAACATGTTGCAAACTTCTACAACTTCTTAGAAATATACATTAACTACCTGTTTTGTCCCATGGTCTGAGTATTTAAGGGTGTAATAAGAGAAAGGGAAAGCATATCGGGTCAGTCAAAAAGATTATAATCACCCCTCTGTTGACAGCTCAAGGTTGCTTCATTTCTGACCAAATACATGTAAAATATAATTGCGTGTAAATACTGAACTGCTGAAGCTAAAATTACACTCCTTTTTTTTTGTTCATGCTTGGTCGAACATTCTCTTTATATCTGACCTAAGTTTTAAGCTTTTAATAAATTATTAATATCTGTGCATTGATGTAATAATTACAAAGCAAGAGTGAGCTAGTTCTGACTAGGCAACGCCACTCGCCTGTGATTTGCTACAACTCTTTAGCTGCAGGAGGTTTGACGTGAATAGTAAATATATATTCTATAGTGAATTTGGCAACAAATACAATTTTTAACTTCATAATTATATAAAGGGGAACTGAAAAAGGTGAGATTGAGAAAATTTCTTGCAAAACTATACTAAATTCTATGATTAGTATATTATCTGCCTATAAAATTTTATGTGGCTGTCACATGGGTATCAGCTTTGATGAAAAATAAGATGACAGTGTACTCCGAGAGGAAAAGTTAACATCATTTCTAATGTCCACTATCGGATAGGACTCGAATAGTTTCATTCATGTGTTCATGATATGTTGACTGAAGAAAAAGTTAAAAACATAAACTGGCTGTGGATGAATTCCACAGAATAATGACTTCTGCAGTATCATAAAGAATGCATATCAGTCATTCTCATGATACAGGAAGTCTTGAATCACTATGAGTGGTTGAAGTATATTTCCAGCATGAGCACATTTTTCATTTCTAGCCATGTATGAGTATGTATATCAGATCAATGATAACTGCCCTTTCACTAAGGGAAAGAGTAGTGGTCAGTTTCCTAGAATATTCTAAATTCATTAGAGACTGAGTGTATACAAAAAAGATTGAGGGGAAAAAAGAAGCTTATGATTAAAGATAAAACCTAGTAACAAACTAGTGAATGAAGTAAATTAACACAAGTTTCATTACAAGTATGTTGTACCAGGATATACTGACATACCTTGCAATAATGGCTCACTGTATAAAATTAAACCTAATAAGCAGAAAATATACTTCTCTCAGATTATGTTACTTTTTTGAGAAAACTGAAATAAAAGAATGAAAAATATAATGAGATGAGCTCAAATAAATGTAATTTTAAAGCATGGATATTCAAGACACTACAGTGACAACACATTCCTGTTGAAATTTAATGCTATAACTGATCAACTGCTCCAGCAGGACAAGCCTTGTTCAAGATGGCGGGCTAGCATCTAATGTCACCACGGTGCACTATTACTGTGGAAAATAACCTGTAGATCCTCAATAAGCCACACATTTTTCTGGTTTTCACCATTATTATGCTATGCACAACCCAAGATATTGTAGAATATTAAATAAAATAGACAGGTAAATACTTAGTAGGCCGTGCCATGGTTGAGTGGTTAGACTACTTGGCTCTCACCTAGGCGGCCCAGGTTCAATCCCAGCCAACTGCATAGTAGGATTTGTGGTGGACAACATGGAGCTGGGATCAGTTTCCTCCAAGTCCTCCAGTTTCCCCCACCATCGTTCAACCAATTGCTCCATCATTCATTCATTCCAGGCGTTGGGCCGATCCCCCAACCCTGATCTCATCAGGTCGATATGTTTCGGCTCCCTCACTCTGAGAGGACCCAAGGGCCGACCCCCCAACCCTGATCTCATCAGGTCGATATGCTTCAGCTCCCTCAGCCTGAGGGGACCCAAGGGCCGACCCCCCAACCCTGATTTCATCTGGTTGATATGCTTCAGCTCCCTCACTCTGAGGGGACCCAAGGGCCGACCCCCCAACCCTGATCTCATCAGGTCGATATGCTTCAGCTCCCTCACCCTGAGGGGACCCAAGGGCCGACCCCCCAACCCTGATCTCATCAGGTCGATATGTTTCGGCTCCCTCACTCTGAGAGGACCCAAGGGCCGACCCCCCAACCCTGATCTCATTAGGTCGATATGCTTCAGCTCCCTCAGCCTGAGGGGACCCAAGGGCCGAC
This sequence comes from Mantis religiosa, assembly GCA_030765055.1. Lineage (NCBI taxonomy): Eukaryota > Metazoa > Arthropoda > Insecta > Mantodea > Mantidae > Mantis > Mantis religiosa. The sequence goes on from CM060950.1 coordinate 419,232,802, forward strand.
CCCCCAACCCTGATTTCATCTGGTTGATATGCTTCAGCTCCCTCACTCTGAGGGGACCCAAGGGCCGACCCCCCAACCCTGATCTCATCAGGTCGATATGCTTCAGCTCCCTCACCCTGAGGGGACCCAAGGGCTGACCACACAACCCTGATCTCATCAGGTCGATATGCTTCAGCTCCCTCACTCTGAGGGGACCCAAGGGCCGACCCCCAACCCTGATCTCATCAGGTCGATATGCTTCAGCTCCCTTACCCTGAGGGGACCCAAGTGACTCCTAACATCAGCATTGGTGAGGAAGGGAGAAATATATACCTATATATATAGTTCAGTCCTGTTGCATAAATAGGATCATATACACCCAACACTGATAGTTTGCATATAGTGTGAACTTGATGTGAAACTATCTACAGCCTGCCACAGTTTGGCATCCTGGCCTACCTAGGGGTGAAGCTAATAGCCAGTCCTTTTGATTGAACAATAGCCCATACAGAACTATGGCCATTGTGTGCAGCTGCCCTGCTCTAGAGGATTTGTTTTGGCCATTTTGAGTAGATTCCTTTTCCAGAACATTTTCTTTGTATTTGGGGCCTATATAAGAGGCAAATTCTTTGTCGAAACCTTTTTTGACAAAGAGTGTAATGACCAAAGAAAGGAGACTTTAGAAAAACTGTGCAAGGCTAAAGAAAAAGATGACATCACAGCCCTTGATGACTACCAATGAGAAAAATCTGCAAAGATTTTACAAACGGGAAGAAAAGGCTTCATCTTGAAGAGGAGCATAGTAAAATGGAGGAGGCTGAGGAAGACCCATATTGTGCCCTCCACTCAAAAAGATGAAAGTTTCAACCCAGCATTCCTATGGAAACATGGAGGAAATACATGAGGGAAGTTGTTTGCGCTAAAGAAACAATACCCTCAATTGTATCATTCATGTTACCACAGGCAGAGGAGATTCTTGCCCCAGAAGAAATCACCAAAGCCATTCAGAACACCAGAAACAACAGAAACCCAGATCCAGAGGGAATGAGCATTTAAAACAGACAGCACAGGAGTGCCTACCAGTATGGACTTCTCTCCTAAACAAATGTATGGAATCAGGAAATATACCAAATGAATCGAGAAAGGCGATCGTCAAGTTACTGTGCAAGGGATGTGACCAGCTCTAATGGATATAGAGGGATAGCCTTGGAACAAACAACCCTGAAACTCCTAACAAGAATCCTAATTAGGAGACTGGCAGAAAGGCTAGATCCTCTGCTTCCTGGAGAGCAATATGGGTTTAGAAGAGGAAAATCCATGATTATGGCTGTAGTTCTACTGGACCAAATAAATCGGATGCTAGGAAAACCCAGAGGAAAGCTCTCATGTACAACATTGCAAAAGAAATGATAGGAACCAACATGTATATCTATGCAGACTATATGGCTGTTGCAACGTCAGACATAGTTATGCTACAGACAGCAATAGACACATTAAGTAATTTAGTGGAGAGGAATGACAAAAATAAATGAAGAGGTGGAGTTTAGTAAAGGAGGCAGGCTCACAGAACCAGAAAAGGTGAAATATAATGACAAAAGAGCAAGCAACTTTAAATACTTAGGCATTACAATAAAGACAACAGGAAAGAGCTTCAAGCACCACATTAGGGCAAGAACAATGGCTATAATCAGGGCCATGAGTGAAATCAGGAGTGTCAGGCAACTGTTACTCAGCTTGCCAGTGGAGGTATTCAGGCTTAAGATATTACCCATCCTTGTGCTGTCACATTCATTTTTAAAGAATTATTAGACATTAACTATTACTTTCCTGGCATATGATTTTATAGGCTTTTCTTTATTTTCAATACTGGCTGTAAATATTACCAGCACAAACAAATGACAAATGCAACTATCATAAAATTGAAAAGCATTTCTTAAATTTTTTTAAGAATCTACTAATTTATTACATACACTCTTAGAGAAACCAGAATTCACTGTTAATCACAGTTGCAAGCCATCACTGCTTTTTTCACTCTCAATGAGACAAGTGATTTTGGCAAGAAAATGGTCCGAGTGATGATGGTCATTTAGTGCTGGAAGTTAGTACAGTAGGTTTTCTTTAACCCATCTTGCAGACAAGGACAGAAGAAAAGTGACAGGTTAAAAACATTCAACTATAAAAGGTCAATATAATTTTGGGTCGAACTAATACTCAATGCTCCACTTATTGCTAGTATTTACCTAGAACGCATTTTATTAGGATCTTCCTAACATCATCAGCTGTTGTTGGCTAATGGATGTCGGTTCGGTGAACTTCTGGGAGGTGATAGGTGCATCTCTGTCGGTATCTTGATGGACTTGAAATTTGGGTTTTCTTCAAAGGTAGTGTCGAAATTAAACAATTTTCTTTCATGTTTCTTATGAAGATTTTTTCCCACGTGGTTAATGCAGCTGGACCTTGGACACTTTTTAATAAGTGAATTTCTCATTCTATATCATGATTCTCCTTCCAAAAATGGTATGCTACCGCCGATTTATCTATTTCTTTGTTCCTGATGTTCCTAAAATGCTCTTTAAGCCTAATGTTCAAGTTCCTTTTTGTTTTTCCAATGTAAAAGTTGTCACAGCCCTTGCAATTTATCCGGTACACACCTGATTTTTTGTCTGTGGGTATCTCCTTTGTATTATGTGATTTTAAAAGGTGTTGTACACTAAATTTGTTCTGTGGGGCCAAAGTAATATTGTGTTCTTTGAAGACTTTTTGGAAAAGGTGTGTAGCTCTGGGATGATATGTAAATTTTCTGTATGAAGTTTCATTGCTGATTGGGGAAAGAGTAGTTACTTATTAATTTTTAGATGAGTCGTATTTATTACACATCTGCTTCACTTTCTTAGTTAGTTGTTTGCATCTTTGTTGTCTTTTGAATTTATCAATTTTCTTGTTGACCAATTCAGCACTGAATCCATTGTATTCTGCAATGTGAATAATATTATTGTACTCTTTGATATATTACATCTTACTTAAAGGTACATTAACCAGCCTGTAAGTTAAACTGTTGATAACAGCATGCTTGTGTTGCCTTGGGTTATATCCATCTGATTTTATGAAATTTTCTATGTGTGTTTCCTTTCTATGTAGGCCAAATTCAAGTTTATTATGTTTTCTGGTAAGTTTCAAATCTAAGAAAGGGATTTCATATTTTGTCTCTTTTTCTATCCAAAATTTTATTGCAGGATTTTGTAAATTAAGTAGTTTTAATGCATCATCCACTTGTTTCTCATTTACTATTGCCCAAATATCATCCACATATCTATACCAATATTTGAAATTTAGTGGGAATGCCTTTGTGATATGGGTTACCAAAAAAACTTATGAAGAGGTCTGCCAAAAATGTGGAAAATGGGTTGCCCAGAGATAGTCCTGATTTTTGTTTGAAATTTTTTTTTTATTGAATGTAAAAAAAAGGACTGTTCAATGCAAATATTAGTTAAGTGAAGGTATTCCTCTATGATGTTTTGGTCTAATTGTAGGTACTGAAGCCATATTTGCATGTACTCTATGAGTTTGTCTCTCGGAACACTTGGGAACAAAAAGATTACATCAAAAGATACCATTCAGTTGGTGGGAGAAAATTGTAGATGTTTAGTTTTGTTGATGATTTCCAACAATTTTTTAATACTTACAGGCTTGTTAATGTACCTTTAAACAAGATAGAATATAAATATTAAAAGCAGAAGCATTATTAACAGTGAAGTATTCTTCATATTTGAGTTTGATTTATGAGTCACTATGTTTACACTCAAACTTCACTTACTTGTTGTTGTATAATTGAAACATTTTCAAGATCATTCGATCTCATCCTCAGCTGTTTGGTGACTAAAGGAACATTCCTCTTCTTCCACTACTACGGAGCTCCAATCACTCTGCCATCTGGTGTTTGGGGCACTAAGTTTTAATACTTCATTTAATGCCGGGATTTCAGAATTTATAACTTTATCATGGTTTTTGTTTATGAATATTTTTTCCCAAATATCCAATTCTATGGGTGTACTTAAAGATTTTAACAGTTTAATGTTGTGGCCTATGTTGTGGTTTTCTGTCCAAAAATGGTGTGAAATTGCAGATTTTTGGACAGAAAATCACAACATTGGCCACAACATTAAACTGTTAAAATCTTTAAGTACACCCATAGAATTGGATATTTGGGAAAAAATATTCATAAACAAAAACCGTGATAAAGTTATAAATTTTGAAATCCCGGCATTAAATGAAGTATTAAAACTTAGTGCCCCAAACACCAGATGGCAGAGTGATCAGAGCTCCGTAGTAGTGGAAGAAGAGGAATGTTCATTTAGTCACCAAACAGCTGAGGATGAGATCGAATGATCTTGAAAACGTTTCAATTATACAACAACAAGTAAGTGAAGTTTGAGTGTAAACATAGTGACTCATAAATCAAACTCAAATAAGATAGAATATATTAAAGAGTACAATAATATTATTCACATTGCAGAATACAATGGATTCAGTGCTGAATTGGTCAACAAGAAAATTGATAAATTCAAAAGACAACAAAGATGCAAACAAGTAACTACTCTTTCCCCAATCAGCACTGAAACTTCATACAGAAATTAAATTTATTGGGAGTCGATTAATGACACTAAACAACACTTACTTTTAAATTTTTCCGGAACTAGTTTCAGAGGCCTTCCCTCTATCTTCAGCCGGACATCGACTGGTTCTCATTGATGTAGCTGGCAATATTTTGTCATCAGTCTCCTCTGGTGGCAGTTCGAGGAACTTGCTGAACAAATCTTTCTGGGGGATGTCAAAATTGAATACTTTGTTCCTATTTTTTGAAATGAAGATTTGTTCCCATGTGTTTTCAACACTTCCATGAAAGGATTCATACAGAAAATTTACATATCTTCCCAGAGCTACACACCTTTTCCAAAAAAGTCTTCAAAGAACACAATATTACTTTGGCCCCACGGAACAAATTTAGTGTACAACACCTTTTGAAATCACATAATACAAAGGAGATACCCACAGGCAAAAAATCAGGTGTGCACCGGATAAATTGCAAGCGCTGTGACAACTTTTACATTGGAAAAACAAAAAGGAACTTGAACATTGGGCTTAAAGAGCATTTTAGGAACATCAGGAACAAAGAAATAGATAAATCAGCGGTAGCGCACCATTTTTGGAAGGAGAATCATAATATAGAATGAGAAATTCACTTATTAAAAAGTGTCCAAGGTCCAGCTGCATTAACCACATGGGAAAAAATATTCATAAAGAAACATAAAAGAAAATTGTTTAATTTCGGCACTACCTTTGAAGAAAACCCAAGCTTCAAGTTCATCAAGATACAGACAGAGATGCACCTATCACCTCTGAGGAGTTCACCGAACCGACGTCCATTAGTCGACAACAGCTTATTATGTTAAGAAGATCCTAACGAAACGCATTCTAGGTAAATACTAGCAATAAGTGGAGCATTGAGTACTAGTTCGAATCAAAATTATATTAATTTTGTGCTTCATTGTATCATAGTCCTTACACAATGGAATATAAAAGGTCATTTTAATGGCCATAATTATCTAATACATATCCCAAAGAAATAGTGAAAAAAAAGCTCAATATTCCAGGTATCATTGTTATGGCAGGAATTTCAACGTAGGATTATCAGAACCTTCTGTCTTTCAAGGTACCGTGACTTTCATGGGTTATTTAGAAATATTGCAGATCTTTGTAGTACCTGAGTTGAAGAACAACCACATGCTTTTCATTTGGCAACTAATGGAGCTGCACGCCATTTGGAATGAATGTGTGAAACTTTTCAAATAACATCTTCACAAAGTAGAATGGATAAATAGGACTTCTGATGTTATGGGGTTTTCATCTATGGGGGATTGTGAAGGATATGGTGCATTCTGTATTCTTAAATGATTTAGATGGTCAGAAAATTTTCATTTCAAAACACATTTCATGTCATCAGAGAAAGTAAACCTTTACTTCCCATATTTTGGCCAGTAAGGCTGTGTATGAAATTTAGTGAGCGAGGTAATGAAAAATTTGAACAAAATGTGTCAGTGAAATCTAAATTTAAATATTTATCTTCTTATTACATATTTATGTAGTGCTGCATAAGGTAAAATTGTCCTATAGCCATCCCGTATACAGGGTGTAACAAACAGGTATGTAAAATGAGAGATTTAAAGCTTTCTCGGCGTTGATTCATTAGGATGGTTTCTCGGGTTTGCAGCCAAGTGATGTTTCCTTCTACCAAGCTTTCAGCCATCCTAACTCTGTGGCCTTCTTCAGGGATATTTCATTTTGGGCAACCTAGTTCCTATTTTATAACCCAAAATATGCCTTATGATTGGTTCGGTCATTGCGACCAATCAGGTGTCTTTATTTCTGCCCTTGGTCTGGGCTCTTGTCATTGGCCCAGTGTAAGTTGTGGGAGGGGCTGTATTCTCAGGGGTTTGTGTTGCGTAGTCTTCTCCGTTGGTACATGAAAACAGACCGGCCACTGTTGGGTTCTCAGCTTTCCATGCTGTCATCTTCTGCTCTTGCTCTTTCTTCTTCTGTTTTAAAATTTCAGTTGCTGGTCCCCATGCTTCGCTGAGCTGGAGACCATTGTCTTTGTTAAAAGTGTTGTCATGAATCCTTATTTCAATGGCCTCTTGGATTACGCGATCCCAGTAGCCTAATAAGACAATAAGACAGTTAATGAAACATTAGGCTACTGGGATCTCGTGATCCAAGAGGCCATTGAAATAAGGATGTGTGACAACACTTTTAACAAAGACAATGATCTTCAGCTCAGCGAAGCATGGGGACCAGCAATTGAAATATTAAAACAGAAGAAGAGAGTGCAAGAGCAGAAGATGACAGCATGGAAAGCAGAGAACCCAACAGTAGCCGGTCTGTTTTTATGTACCAACGGGGAAGACTACTCAACACGGACTCCTGAGAAAACAGCCCCTCCCACAACTTACACTGGGCCAATGACAAGAGCCTGGGCCAAGGGCAGAAATAAAGACACCTGATTGGTTGCAACAACTGAACCAATCATAAGGCATATTTTAGGTTATAAAATAGAAACTAGGTTGCCCAAAACAACATATCCCTGAAGAAGGCCACAGAGTTAGGATGGCTGAAAGCTTGGTAGAAGGAAACACCACTTGGCTGTAAACCCGAGAAACCATCCCGAGGTATGTAAAACTTTGAGAAACATTTCTTGCATATAGAGGATAAAAAATGTATATATAAACATAGGTCTGGAAATTATTTATTTCCATGGTAGAGTGCCTTTTCTATAACTGCTTAAACAATGAATGTGTAAGATGTAGCTGTCCTGTGGCCATAACCCCACAGCAGAACAGTGGTTTAACAGTAGAGTAGTAAACATTCACTTTTACAGCTGATTAAATTGGGTGGAGGCGGTGCATTTCACCATTATTATTATGCTACAATACAGTACATAGTCTGCTTGTCAGGCACTGGTACTCAGTTTATGCATGATGGAACTGCTCCTCATTTCGAGATATCTGCCCATTGATTTGTGAATAGCAAGTTTTCTGCTAGATGGATAGGAAGAGACTCTTCATGCTCGTATTGTAGAAGGCTGCCATACAATATAACTTCTCCAGGGCTAACTCAGCAATGTTAGGAGTCCATGTGATGGCAGGTTGATGGATGCATTGGAGCTAATACAGGCCATTTTGAACATTTGTTATGCGTTCCTGTTTTCCCACCATTGTGTCATTGAATATTGTTGTATGGGGTTCAGCTGTAGAAAAAGTGCTCTAAAAAGGAAGTACACAATTTCTGCACCTATGTTCACGTAACATTTTATTATCCTCTTTCTGCAGGAAATATTTTCTCAAATTTTTGACATACCTTTTTGTTACACCTGTGTAAGGTTTTATGTGACTTAATGGGCAGAGAAAGTTATGCATGTGTAAAAGATCGGATGTCTTAGAACATCACACGTATTAAAAAAACATTCATCATTGTTCAAAGGAGATATGTTTGTGATACAAATTTTATATGTATGTTATTTTGAAATTTATTGGTGCATTCTTACAGCTTTTCTAGTATTGTAATTGCCAGCTTCTGCAAAAAAATGCATTTGTTTCTGAGTTGTGTGCATAAGAATACTAATATTTCTCTCTAGTGTGTTACAGATGTAAGATAGGACAGCCATAGAAAGTTCTTAGGGCTGGATTCAAGCTGAACTCACCTAGGCTCAGGTGGTATCAAAATTTCTATTCTTTTGCAAACAAAATTTCTTTGACATATGTGGTAATAAACAAGATATTTCTATAGTTATACCCACTTCCTCTGAAACTGTTACCAGGCTATGGGCTTTAGATAGCACATTTCTGTAGATCAGATTCTAGACATTAGATGCTTCATAAAATTGAGATTTTTTGAATATAATTATCACTTAAGACATGAGTATTAGTGTCATATTTTGTTTAAGTGAACAGTCTTATTAGGTGACACCATATTCAATGTAGAAGTTTCATCAGGACACGTTTTGAGATCCCATTTTAGAAGAAATGTTTAATGCTACGGAACTACAGCAGCATCCAAAAATTGCAACATTTCTGTGACATTGGTTTGAATTTTCAAATACTTGCACTTTCTTCAAGGTCATGCAAGAAGCAGAGAACTTCAAAACCATCATATAGCAACCAACTTTTTAAAAAATAACGTTTGTTTTAACCTACTGTTTTGTTATATCCAAAATGAAACATACAAATAAATAATGAAAAATTATCTCAATTAACAAGAAATACACAGAAAAATAAACTTTCATAAGAATAATTTTTAGAAAAGCAAGTACAATAAGGCATTTGAATAAGATATTAGGTATTCATTTACTCATTTTTTTTAAACCATTTTACAATTAATCCAAAAATTTAATATCAAGAATTCACTGTACTGAAGCACTTTGAAGTTCCCTGAAACCAAAGAACCATTTTCAGAAAAGGTCCATGTTTCTGATAACACTGTCCTGCAACACTTTCCTGATTTTGATAAAAATAGGCTACTTATTTGGAAGAGACATGCTGATTTTGAAAATAACAGTTTTCACATAACACGTATCATTTTTATGAAATTCGATATTTTGGTATGTTGGACACTGTATACACGGTGTTCATTTTTATCTGTGATTATACTGCGCAAAATTTGACGTCATCAATAGTATTGCTGATGGAACGAGTTTATATACGATTCCCCTAGCGGCGTGCAATCATGTTTGATGTGCTGACAGCAGTTTTGAGGACTCTCTCTACTGGCAGGTAAATATACTATTTGAGAGGTGGGTCTGCCCGCATAATATAAAGGTGCATAATTTTGCCTGGTGCATAGATAGAATAAATGTTTGTAAAAAACTATATACTGCAATGCAATGCACTGCACTGCAAAGCTAATTATACAGCCATAAAAGTATAGCATGAGGAATATACGAAATGATAAGTATATGAACATCTGATGTTCTGTTATAGTAGACATATATGCATATTGTAAACCTGTCACATAAAATAGAGATATTTCAATTTGATCTCAATTCTCTTCTATCACCTACAGTTTCCTCACATTGTAACTTTGTTACAAACCAGAAAATCAGCAGAACATGTTCTAGGAATGTAAAATAAACTAGTGTTACAATATTACAAAGCTTTTATCCAAGTCTAAACAAGAAAACATCTCTAGTACATAGTCTTGGGTGTCCATTTTCTTATGTTTCCTTTCCCTCTTCCCCTTAAACACTGTCTGTATTGCGAGAAGGTATGCTTGAGACCTTTCTGTCATAATATTATTTATTGCTTCTAGATTAGAACCAGTTACTATATAGCACCCAGTGTCTCTCTTTTTGCGAGTGACTGAACCTGTATCTTGGAAATGTTTAATGCACCTATTGGTTTTAAAAGTCATAAGGATACCAACATTAATAGACATTTTAATTAAGTGTGAGATTGACAAAAAATTTATATCGTATAGTGATAAAATGTAAGACGTTTATGTTGAAAACAAAAGTATGTCAATTTGGTGGTACCTGGATACTTTTGACATTTGCTCTGAGGGACTTGTCTGAATGCTGAAGAGCGTTGCATAAACTCCTCTATGTAGCAATTTAAATTATATTTATATGTCGCACCAGTTTTAATGCCATGAAGATACGGTGCTATGTGTTCATATCCAGGGGAAGGTGGTTGTATTGGTTACCAGCATAACCTTACTTAGAGCGCTGTAATTTGCTTACTGTTCCTCAAATATTACCACTTCTTCTCTGTAGAGGGCACTATGATTTCAAGATAGACTCACCAGTCAACTATGACATCATTCTTGCTCAATCGGAGGGCGGGAAATAACAAATAAAAATGAACACTCTTTATAATTGCAATTATATACATATACATTGCAGCAAAAGATGAATAATAATGAAACATATTTTGCTTCTTCAGGCTCTATATACGAGGGCTGTTCAGTAAAAAATGATCACAATTTTTTTTTGACATCGTACCTTTACTCATCCTCATAATTTTGATGGTCCTTCTCAAAATAGTTTCCCCTGAATGCGATGCACTTGTCCCAGCATTTCTGCCAGTCTTCAAAGACATGCTGGAAACTATTTTTTGGGAGATCTATTAAAATCGCCTTCGCAGCCTTCACCACTGCTTCTGATGATGGGTTATACCTCCCACGAAGGCGTTTCTTCAAGTTAGGGAATAGAAAAAAGTCACATGGGGCTAAATCCGGACTATAGGGAGGGTGAGGGATGCACTTCACATTGATTTTTGCAAGATATTTAGCAACAACATTGGCAATATGCGGCCGTGCATTATCGTGGTGCAGCATCCAGCCTGCTTCATAGGAATGTGGTTTTTTGCACCTGATATGGACTTGCAATGTTTTCAGGACATCCCTGTAGTATTGTCCAGTTACTGATGTGTGCAGGTACAACATGCTGATAAACCATTCCATGAATATCAAAGAATGAGATGACCACAACTTTCGCAGCAGAAGCAACCACTTTTGCTTTTTTGGGGGTTGGTGATGAAGGAGATTTTTATACTGAGCTTTGCTGTTTGCTCTCAGGATCAAAATGATGTAGCCAAGTTTCATCAGCAGTGATTGCATTTGATAGAAACTCCGGTTCTTCCTCTAACATCAACTTTAACTGCATGTTACCCCCATTGCAGCGGTAGGCAATACTGAACATGTCTGAACTTGCCTGGTTCCCACAGGCGGGAACCAGGAGTACCAACAATGAAACTTGTACGGCGTGTTTGTTTCACATTAAGCTAACAGAATATAATAAGAGTGAATTTTAGTGCAAAAAATTATGTCCATAAAAAAGTTATGATCATTCTTTATTGAACAACTCTCGTATATCTACAAACAAACCACCCCTTGTGTGCTTCCCTACCCTTTATCCCATATCTTCCTAAGTGACTGGCTGATGATTGACCAAGACTGTAAAATTGTCAACTGTTGCATGATAAGCAGACATGTACACTCACCCTTTAGGGGCTTATATGTCTTATATGTCTTCAGTTGCTTTCTATAACTCACAGTGATTGGTAATGAGGTTTCCGTAAAAAAAAAAATTCATCATTGTTATTTTGTATTTTCAGTATGTGTAGTATAATGATGCACTATTCATAATGGCTTTCCCTCAATACTAGTTGCACATTCTGTGTTTCTAAAATATATATATATATATATATATATATATATATATATATATATATATATATATATATAAATCTTGAAACCATTTTAGAATTACAAGGAATATTGATGGCTACTGTGTGTAGACCTAAATGTGTCTGGTATCTTACTGGAGCAGCAAGGAGGATGTACAAAACATCCATATGCTGTTTATAAGAATGGAAAAGTAGAAACAGGGTTAAACAGTGGACATTGAGATGTAAGATGTAGAGGTTTCCAAGCTTACTGGTTGTGGTCTAGTAGGAAAAACTGAAGTTCGTGACGTTTCGCTCGTATGTGCGTTGAGCATCCTCAGAGGACTCATGGCAAACTAGAGTGGCTCCGGCATAGCGCACCATATGTGCATAAAACAGGGTATATCTAATGGACCTCGATAAGATAGCTAATGAAGATAATGCAATTTTGAACACCATGAATGATAGAAAATCTTAACCATGGTGTACTTTGAGAGAGGTATTCGATAAGTTTCTTGGAAATATAAAAGATCTGCAATAGGAAAAAATAATGAGAAATATACTACAAAAGCTATGAACTTCAGGGCAAAATATGGGTTTAAAGCTTCACTACTAGTCGGCCAAGATATGAAGGCACTTGATGGAGGGCAGCACTGTTGTTTACTACATGAAGCTTAGGGAACAGCGTGGAGCGAGGGGTAGCGAGGGGAAAGGCGATACTGGAAATGCACAGTCACACAATTAAAACAGTACACGCCTGCTGATGTCTTCATGTTAGTTCTCAGAAGTAACAAGTCTGGGAATTTACATTAAAAAATATTAAGTCTGGGAATGTTTGTTTCAGGTCCTTCATCTGCTATATCCATGTCACTGTGTCCTTTTGTTTCAATATTCATATTATCAAAATAACATTCATCACAATTGCAGTCTTTATCGTCATCATTGCTGTTCTCTAGACCCACTTTATAATTATATCTTCAGTTGTTTCCTCCATTAACCCATCTCTGCGCTTAAAATTCATTTCACTTGTCTGCATGCTACTATCCAATCAGTTTGTGTAATTTAAGCTATGCAGCTTGTTGTCATAGCTTTCAGATTACTCAAAGTAATCGAAGTACTTCTTTGCTGCAATCTTTGTTTAATTCCAGATAGCTCTATATGGTTAAGGTCACAGTGCTATGAAGGAAGGCATAAGACTGTAAAATCCCTTTGTTCCATTATTAAATCAAGTGAATAAACCAGCTTTTTTATTTAATTTTCACTTTCTCTAGAAGCTCATTTTTTGTCATTTACGGATCATGTTTAATTTTCTTTTGTGTTAGCCAATGAATAACCTGTGCCTTTTTTTTTTTTTGTAATTTACATCCTCCAACGTTAAGTCATATCGGACGATGAATGGAACCGGTGAAATGATGCTCAAATGAGCCCAGGGTCTATAGAGCTTAGAGTTACCCGACATTCATCTACCAGAATAAGGGAAACCCCGGAAAAACCTTATCCAGGTAACTCACCCTGACCGAGATTCGAACTTGGGACCTCTTGAATGTGAGGCAGACATGCTACTACCATGCTACCGAGGCGGGCCATGTGCCTTTCGAGATGAAGTGTTAGGGGCTTTATTTTCCTGTACGGTATGGCAAAACAATGCTTTCAGGTAGAATATTTGATATTGATTTCTCTTCTACCCACTTTAATTTCATCATGGTTATCTGCTGATTTTGATTTTGAATCGTAAATCAATTCAGTTCCCTCAATAAATCCCATGGATCCCCTTGCATTTGCAATTGCTCTTTGACCAGCACTAGTATTAGTCAAAACACCTGGTACTTCCTCATATTGCTAGCACTTCTTGACGGTTTAGTGAGTACAGACCCAAGCCTCGTCTGTATAAACTACTGGTTTACATGACCCTTTTTCATTTTTAATAATGCCCCTTAAGTATTTTGCAAAACTTGCAAAGTAGGAATTTCCTTTTTCTGTTCATAGTACTCCAAAAATTTTCTATGCACAACACACATATCACATTCATCAAGAGATATGGTTCTGCGTGATTTTCGATTTTTCCTCGAAGTAGTAACCTTAACCCGAGTTGAAGCATTTTATGTTCATGATGGTTCTCCCAGACCTCACTATTTTTGCTGTCTTAACTGCTGCTTTTTTAAGGGGTACGAGTAACCATTTTTCCCTGCTTTTCTTGTCTACACAACTGTATAACCTGATATATGATATACTTTACATCAGAATGGGATACTTTTCTTGTTTTTAACTTTGTAGGTGCTTCCATAATTAAACTCTTCACAAGCACATGCCAATTTTATCACAACGAGCACTGCAACTGCCACTATACTATTCAAATTTTTAACTGCATAAGAAAAGATTCAAAGAAGCAACGTGTTGAACTGCACTACATCTGTGCGTCACATTGGAAGTATCTCGGTATAGTTGATGTTTGCGTTACCTGCAGTGTACCTGAGGTACTCCGCCCACTTGTGACGTAACTGTTTAGTAACGCTTCTTGTTGAGTGCATTCATATTGTGGTTGACTAGTACTTGTACTCTCAGCTATAGTGCTTTCCTGTTAATTTTGGATCCCTCAGAGATGAACAGGGTGAATGATTTCATCAAGAAATCAAGGAGATGGACGGGAGATATCAGGGTCAATGCAACATTATGAGCAGATTACTGTTGGTTTTTGAAAAGGGAATTTCTTTAATCATGACTTAAATGTAAAACAGGCCAACCAATTTTGCATCCAAGGAAAATGTAACTTCATTCCTTATTTTACAGATATATATATTCAGACATTTTTCTTGTTTTATTCATTTTGTAACACACAATTTTTACATAAAAGCACAATTTTCAAATTATTAGTTGTGATTTGTGAGAAAACCTTACGTGATAGAGAAAATGGTCAGCATCATTCAATTTAGCACACCGAAATTAGTTAAAAACACCTTTCAGATCATGAATCTGTGAACAAAAGTTATATTTTGCAGGACAGTGTAATCTGCAAAAACAGCATTAAATGAATGCTGATTTTAATTATTACTTAAGAAGTAGAGGTTGATTATAATGTTTTGATACATTTCTGTGAAAAACTGATATTTGATTACAATCAATGTCTATACATGTATAATAAGAGAGAAAATTTTTATGTGTGAACAGTATAACTCAGAGCAAAAAGTCAGATAAATACCTAACGTGGTATGTAAGGTTGGCATCTACTAAGGAATTCTGCATTAAGAGTATAAGGAAATTCCTGCCCAACCTAGACTATGCGCTACATGGAAAAATGTTTGTTGTTTTTTATTTTCTTAAAAAGCTATACAAAAAGTTACTTCACCATTTTGAAATATACACTTTGTGTTAAACTTTTTATAACATTTACCAGATATTTTCCCTTCTTGGTTGGAATTTCACATTATATTTGAAGTTAAGCACTTTTGAAATTTATGTACATTTTTTGTCTTCAGACCATGTAGAAAAAAGAAGGGCCTAATGCAAAATGGATAAATTGTTTGATGATCAATAACTTTGTAATGAATTGTAATACAAGACTCCTACTCTGTGAAGATATACTGAATGTTCGACTTGTTGAAATCACTTGAGGAGGTAATTGAAGTGACTTCCATCAGCAGTGAAACAGAGTCGATGCCACATAGCAATCCCATGAACAACCTATTCTAATTTTCGAAGGATAGAGTCAGACTGAAAAATTCCTGGTATAGCCAGGATTTGAACCACAGATCTCCTGGTTTCTGTCCGGTTGCTCTTAATCATTGAGCTACCATGGCAACATGTCAGCATGACACTAAATTCTCCAACTGACATGTATTTTTCCAGTAAACCACTAGGATGCCTCGTTACATTGAGATACGTATATTTTGTGGCGACTTATTGTATTGTAAGTAGTTATATCCCAGGCTTCATACTTTAGACCACTGTCAGGTTAATTGATAGAAATTAGTTGTTCTTTCACACTAGCCATGGTTCTCGAAGAATAGAATCAGAACTTCAATGTCGCAGCTGGGATTTGAAGTTACCAATAGTTGATTACCAATAGTTACTTTGGAGGGGACCAAAACTTGTGGTTTGTTGTACCTAAGCCCCAAGTGCGGCATCCCCAGAGGAAGGATGAGGTGAGAGGAGATAGGGTGGCTGACCCAAGTAGTCGCAACAGTGCAGAGGATAGGGTCCTTACTATTGACTACTTGGAAACCCCCTTGGCAGGCCAGCACAAGCAGCAACCACCTGCAGTGGTCCAGAAATGGTTCATGAGTCAGCCTGGAGACTACAAATCATCCTACTGAAGGAGGAAGTGTTAACCAGGAGCATATTATCCTGCCATGCAGCGCCAAGACACCTACCCTTCTACCCTGAAAGAGACCACCAGACGGGAGATGATGTGAAATGATAATGGAGATGAAATGGGTAGACAGGAAATTCGGGGGATGTAATTTACCTACCCAGCATTTGCCTGGCGACCTAGGAAAACCCCCCAAAAATCCCATGGGTCAGGTAAGTTGGCCACGAGAATCAAATGCAGGCCACAGACGAAACTGAGCCATCCTGCTCGGTTGAAATTACTATTCAAAAACCTCATCCTCCACATGGCTACTGTGGAAGAACAATTAATTTCTGTCAATTAACCTTCTGTAATGTTTTCAGTGGAATTATTGCACATGAACTTTCAGGGATTTTTGTATTGTGCAGCCAAAATGGTTTTGCTCAGTTAAAGACTTCATTAAAGTCCCCCAGAAGTATATAAAAAAAATGTTTTTAATTTATGGATGATCATTAACTGCTGTGGTTCTAGGTTCTCATTCTATATCTGTCCTATCCATTGCGCAGGGAGAATTTCATCAAATCAACCTTTGAAGGCAATGGTAGTGAGATGGGGTACTATCTTGCCCGAAGTAAAACTCTTTCTCTCGATACAGCTCTCAGGTCACAGATAAAATTAATGTCTGCAGCTTTTCAAATACATTCAGCAACAACAGACAACAGTTTGACCTTCGAGGTTGGAATTGGAAGCAACAGCCCCGGAACTAGTCCCTCAAAAATTAAAATGTAAGTAACATGGTGTGATAAAAACTGACTGCAAATAATTTTATGAATTAATTTGAATGTCACTGCCACTAATTCCTCGAAATATCACATATATTTGGTTTCTTTGAATTATAGCCTTGACATGATGCTATTCATGTCAGCCAAATAAAACAAACATTACCAATCTAAGACTATCAAAATTATAGACGCTAGGCCATATCTTCACAAAATTTCAGAGTAATACTATACTAATACTAATTTCAGACTCAGTTCATTACAAACTTAATGATCAACAAACTTTGTGTACAATTTTTGGATGCTGGTGCGTAAGCATCTTGTTTAATGGTATAGCAAGTTTCTTTTTAAACATTTTATTCCCATACTAGCATCATGTATGTTCATATGTAGCTATAAATAAACGTATACTGAAATCATTTTGGAAAACATTTATCATGATTAACAGAACAGGACCTTCAATGTAGTCTTTACTTCCTTAGAAACTAAATTCCTTTAATTAAAGCTGGTCTTCACCTTAAAAGCATGAATATTTAACTTCATTTTCATGTGACCAGATATTTTCTATATTGGTTGTAGAAATGTGCCCCATAATGGGAGAGTTGAATTACTACATTAGCTTCAGGTGGTTATTTAGCTAAATCCAGTCCTTCGCTTTAGATTTGTTACTTATTTGCAGGTCCTGCTGACAAAGAAGCTTTAGTTTTGGAGTAGTTTACTTTCTCTAATAGTTTCCTCTTTCAGTTTGTTTCATACAGAGCTGGGAACAAATAATAATCAATCTATCGAAATTTAACTGTATTGGAACACCACAGTGAAGCGAAATAATTATTAAATTATAGATGAGTCGTATTTATTACACATCAGCTTCACTTACGTACCTATATTGAGGACATGTTTCGCGAACCATCGTTCGCATCGTCGGTGCTTATGTGACTAAAGCTTAATCCAGGGGTGTGGGTAGTTCTGGAGTTGCTGCTGCCATCTGTTGATTTTGTGATAAATTTAAATGTGGGGTTGTCTTCTGGCAGGATTTCAAAGTTCATTAGTTGGTTTTTATGTTTTTCTATGTATATTCTCTCCCATATGACGAGTTCACTGTGTTTTTGTATGTATTTTAGTAATTTGGTGCTAATTTTAATTTCATGATTTTCAGACCAGAAATGAGCTGCTATTGCGGACTTATCAATATTTTTGTATCTTAAGTGCCTGAAGTGTTCTTTCTTTCCAGTGCCTATGGTTCTTTTTGTCCTCCTTATATAAATATTTTCACAGTCTTTAAACTTAATCTTGTAAATGCCTGACTTTTCTTCTGGTTTTATCTTATCAGTATTATTACTGTTAAGTAGGTTTTTAATGTTGTAATTGTTTTTTGGTGCCAATGTTATGTTGTATTTCTTGAATATTTTTTGGAACCTTTTTGTGGCCCAGGGGTGGTAAGTAAATTTAGCAAATCTAATTTCTTGTTTTATTGGTGAAAGAGCTGTGATCTGTTTTAATCTTTTTTGAAGTTTGAAAGATTTTAGTTTTTTAACTACAAGGCTTTTTCCATATCCATTTTTAATTGCAGTTTTTAAGATTTGATGGTATTCTTTTTGATACTCTTGCTGGCTGAGGGGTAGATTTACTAATCTGTGTGTGAGACTGTTGATGGTGGCATGTTTGTGTGGAATTGGGTTAAAACTATTTGCTTTTGAGTAATTATCTGTGTGTGTTGCTTTTCTATTAATAGAAAATGATGTGTAATAAATACGACTCATCTATAATTTAATAATAATCAATCTGTTTCATCTCACTTGGTTTCATCTCACTTGATTTGATACAAATTGTGTTCATTTTTACTGACTATTCTTTCTTGTGCATTCAATTACTCTTTTATTATTTTGTTTATTACTATTTACTGTTTACTTATGTTGATAAAATGAGCTTTTTTGTGAATTATTTAGTACTAGTAGAGCTAATAAATATTTCACAAAATATTGCTTTGCTAAGGAAACAAGGGACAAATTACTACAGATGCCAGCAGAAAGTGGCATTCAAGCTTCAGTGAGGAAATAGCACTTCACTGGAGTCATTGCAAATCAAACAAGTAATAGCTTACCATTTATTTTGAAATAGCAGCTTAATGTAGAATTTAATGAAATGATGACTTGGAAACTCCACTATGAAATTGACTAAAGATTTTCACATGAATAGGAAAACTTGTAGATGTATGTTAAAAACTTTGAACTTTGAAATACCTTGAGTGGCAACTGTGCAATTTGTCCAATTTGTGCTGCTATTGTTGAATATGGTTACAGATAGTTGAAGAACAGAGTTATCTTCTGGGCTTGTAGGCTGTGGTCTAGTAGGACTGGAATATCGTGACCTGTGCTTGGTATCTTCAAGAGAAGTGATCCGTGCTAGTCAGAGCTAGAATGAATTGGTAGCGGCTAACGCGCTCATATATATGGGCAGGTGGGTGGATCTAGACATTTGGCTTGAGTGCTCATTGGGCTTGTTCTTCTGCATGCACAGGACTTGTATGCCAGTGCTGGAAAGGAGAATAAAATACAAACTCCTGAGCCAGCCCTATGAAGACCTGTGCCAATGAGCGCTCAAGCTGAGTGGCAAGCTCCGCCCACCTGCCGTATATAAGAGCGCACTAGCCGCTACCAATTCATTTGAGCTCAGACTAGCACGGATCACTCCTCTTGAAGATGCCAAGTGTAGTCCTTGGTGAAACATCAGGATATTCCAATCCTACTAGACCACGGCTTACATGCCCGGAAGATAACTCTGTTCCTCATGATGCTGGCTGTGAAAGCCTCAGAAAATATATTACAGATGGTTTGAACCCACTGTTGCTTCTCAAGAGTGAGGAGACTTGATTTCATCATGGGATATCTAAACCTTCCATAACAGCAAGTATATATAGGTGATAAAAAAAACGGTTATCACAGATATATATATATATATATATATATATATATATATATATATATATATATATATATATACTCTCTTGGTTTTATTGGATGCAGTTTATCCCCAGTTAATAAAAGGGGTTAGTAATAGTATGTTTTCATTAATGACTATGTTATTTCTTTAGGAAAAAATTAGTTTTCAATGAAGTAAGACAAGAGCCACAAGTTATTCGTGCTCAACTCTGTATTTTACAAGAGATATTGTCTGTTGTCTATGAAAAGCTTATCAAATAATACAACCATCTCTCATAAAGCTTTGTAGTATTTTAAATTACAAATCACACTGAGTGATCCTGCACTTTGGATAGAAGAGCCCATTTCCTCCACAATGAACGTCAACTTAATTTGCAGTTGCATTGCCTGGTTGATGTTTCTTAGAAATTTACAAATTCTAATGTCCTATGAGAAATAGTAATCAAGCTACATTGGACAAGCAGGATTGGCCATGGTAAATGGTACATTTATGATACATAAAAGGTATGATCAAAAACAGGAATTTTTTAATTTTGTGGGCTTTATATATACAATTCTCAAAACTTTTTATCTGGTTGGTGCACATCTTCCTGATATGTTTGCATTTTCAACTGTTTTGAGTATTTGGTTTATTGTTGACAGTCGAAAAGATTATGCCTGTTTAATTTTTATTTAATTTACATTAAATTTGTCTTGTTAAATGTAATAAATTGCAGCACCACATTCGAAATGTTGACTTAGCTTTTGGCAAAACTACTGTAAGACAGGAGTTTAGAGTGGTAGAGACATTTCAAAGAGGGTTGAGAAGACAAAGTTTAAGACTGCTGTGGACACCCTTGCAAATCAATTACTGATAATAATGTGGAGTAAGTAAAGAAAATGGCTCTGAAAAATCACAGGATCGCAATCAGAAAGGTTTGACAAGGATTTTGGCAAATCCACTAATGGAAACTGCATCACGTTTAGGCTCCTGCTTACACCTCAATGCTTGTTTGTGATTTGCTGTCAAAAGACAAAACTGTTAGGTTGCATCACAAGGATGTTACTTGCCACCATTGTTGAGATAAAACAGAATCACCGAAGGAGGTGAACACCATAACAAAAAGTCAGTTCCAGAAATGATTCCAGGTTGAAAGAAGTGCTGGCATGTGTATTATATTCAAGAGGGATTACTTTGAAGGGAGCAAAGTTCTGGATGAATGAATATTCTTTAAGAAAAAAGAAAATTACAATTATTTTTTTAATTATGCTTCATAAATTATTGGAAGTGACTGTGAAACTGTGGCACTTAAAATTTCACTGTTTTATAATCACTGTCAATAATTTGACATATAGGGGGAGGTGGATGGCAGGAAGATAGAAACAAAAGCTAAGATAACCTTGGCAGGATTAGGGGTATACAATTACACTTTGGAAATGCCAACAATATGGATGAAAAGAATGTATGAGGCTTTGTTTGGGGCAAAGGCATTATATGCCACAGGAATCTGGGGAAAGAATGCTCAGAAATAAGCAACATAAGAGACCACATCTATAAATTATTTTTCAAAGAATTATTAAGACTATCTAGAGTAGCACCGGGAGAAACAACATTATTAGGAGTAGGCCAAACAAGGAGCAGAAGAAAAAAAGTATCATGAACTTCTGCTATAGAAGTTAGTGAAAGATGTAAGGAGCTTGTTAAGAATATGGATGGATTGGAAGGGAAAAACAGCAAATGAAAATGACTATTGAGTGAGATATGGAAATTACTGGAAAATACAGGCATGGAAGACAAGGAAATTAGGAGAAATAAATATTTTTTTAAAAGTTAAAGAGAAAGAATGGAGGATATAGAAAGACAAGAGTATGGGAAAGTATAGCAAATAAAAAGTCATTAAATTCCTATAGAACCTTAAAAATAGATTGGGGAAGAGAGAGGCAGGTTAACAATTGCAAGGGCCGCGCCGTGGCTCAGTGGTTAGACCATTTGGCTCTCACCAAGGCGTCCCGGGTTCGATCCCAGGCAACCGCAAAGTGAGATTTGTGGTGGACAACACGGCACTGGGGCGGGTTTTCTCCAGGACCTCCGGTTTCCCCTGCCATTTCATTCCACCGGTGCTCCATCTTCATCTTATGTACCACCAGTGTCACCGCCTGCGGTGCCGTATGTAGTAGAAGCGGGCGTTAAACACTACACATTTTAACAATTGCAATGGAAGGAGAGGTAATGTATAAGAATAAGAGCTATGTTTCTGAAAGATGTAAGAACAAGTGAAACAAAAGTATGTAAGGATGAAGAGAGTGTAGCACATTATTTAGCAGAATGCAAGTAACGGGATCAATGGTCGGAAAAGGTATGAAAAGCTAAATGGGACAAAGTGGAAGGTAAAATAGTGATAGTGAAAATGGACAAACAAGAAAAAAGGAACAGAGATAAAATTTTTAAGGGAGTTTAAAGAAAATTGGATCATTTGAGTAACGATCAATAAGAGATAAAAGATAAGGGCGGTTGCAACAGTTTTAGAGGTATAAGAGAGTTCAAGAACTCAGCAGCAATGCAAAAAGCTAGGGTGCAGTATTTATACATACAACAAATTTTTATATAGAATAAGGTAAAATTAGACATATGTATGTAACTATTTGACACAAATAAATATATCAACTTAGCATGTCATATATGATTTATGAGTAAGGGACGGATTTCTATGGAAAATAGTATGCATTTATGACAAAAAAATAGCTAAGTATGACCTAAAAAGACAAAAATATGACCTAATAACATTAGGATTAGGATTACTACAGAGGGGATTCGGCACCGAAACCTGTAGTTATTTGTACCTAAGCCCCAAGTGGGGCATCCCTGGTAGGAAGGATGAGGCGAGAGGAGACATAGGGCAGCCGAACCAAGGTGCTGAAACACTCCCGACACTACTACCCTGAAAGAAACCACCAGATGAGAGATGATGTGAAATGATAATGAAGATAAAATGGAGGGACAGGATATTTGGGGGATGCAGTTATTCTACCCAGCATTCATCTGCTGCCGTGGGAAAACCCCGAAGAAAACCATGGGTCAGGTAGATCACGGGAATTGAACCCGGGCCTCCCGAATGCTTGGCCACAGACAAAACCGCCTGAGCCAATCTACTCTGTTGATCTTATTAACTTAATTAATCATATTAATTGACAGTTAAATTTTAATTATCGATTAATAATTGTTTATGCATAAATATTTTTAATCGTTTTTGCAGAAAAAGATCTTCTCTACTACTTATATCACTAGGCTTACCATCTTTCAGAGTACCAACAATAACATTGGCTACATATCTCCCATCTACATCACTTGTTTCATTGATGGAAACCCATATTTTGTTTGTCAATGGGTATCCATATGAGCTGCAGTCAAAGAAGAAGCCGTTGCCAACTTTTGATGGAGGAAGTTGTTATTAAACTTTTCTGATGCTTAGCATTTTAATATTTTGTTGTACATTAAGTCACTTTTTTACTGATACTTGCACTTCACAATATTTGCAATACAGAATAACACTGTCAGTACTAAAATCCTCCCCAAACTCTCAAACAAAATTTCTTAATTTTACACTTTGAGGACACTTATATTAGTGACATCAAACTGACTGAGGTCTCAGTAGAATGTACAAGAAACTTTCAGAAAGCTGGTGGAGATGGAGGTGTCAGCGTTAAATGTGTCACCAAACCTTCAAAAAACAAGTGTTGGTTTATTTTATTTCTAATTGGCTGCTGACTACACTATAATCCCTCAAAGGTGACTTATCATGGAAATAAGCATAAATATGATTAAAGATCTGCAAAAGTGAGAAATATGACTCTTAAGACAAATAAATGACATGTAAGCTATTGAAGTGAAGCTGGGAAACATGTTTCAGGTAACAGGGTATCGATGGTAAAGCTAAGGAATCTGTTTCCAACTGCATTCAATTAAAAGAAAACCAATAGCGATAAAGGTATTTACAAACTCTAAATTAAAAGAAGTTATATGTTTACAGATGTTAAATTTCTGACAATGTGTATTAATTAATGTCTGACACCAAAACTTGTGTGAAGGGTGGTAAAACATAAGGGTAATAGAAGCAGAAAAAGAGGTCTTGAAATTGAAAGAGCTAAACAAAATGGTGACACAGTGGTGATGGCCCAAGGTGAACTAGAGGTTGGTGACATAACAGATACGTAGACCCAGGATTTCTCTCATCCAGAGTAAACACCAAAGTGCTATTGGCAAATAATCAACATTTCTGGAAGTTTCCCACCTCCTTGCTTCAGGAACTTTCAGGAACTCTGTGGAAATTTCTAATGGCTATATAAGCAAGCACTCTTGAGTAAGTGCATTTCTGATGTGACATCAAGTACACTTCTCGGAGTAAATTTGTGATCACTGGCATGACATGCACTGAGTACTGCTTCCGCAAGGGATTAGGGATACCTTGTGTTTAACCCTCTAGTAAGTGAAGGGGACCAAGAAAGAACCCATGGCTCCATATTTCATTGTGCCACTACATTGCAAGGACAGTAACTTGGAAAACTGAACTAGTTCACATTGGTGAAGCAATAGTATAAACTAAGCAAGTAGCAGTCAAAATTTGAATTAAATCACTTTAGCAAAGTGCCAGTGAAGTCAGTGAGATGTCAAATGACAAAGTCAGAATATGCAAACCAAAGAAATGTTGGTTTGGAGTCATACGACCGTAGCATATCTCAGTGAAATTGACGATTTTCAATCCACTTACAGTTTCAATATTTTTATGATTATGCGTGATTGGAGGAATTTTGTATCAGTGACATCAAAATTTAAAAAAAAAATGATTGCCTGATATTCTGTCAACGGTAGATTCTAGCTTGAGTTTTCTTAAATGAAACTCACATAATTGCAGTTTAGTTTGCCATGGATCATTGATCTGTGGGAACAAGAGTTTGTGCTGTGAAAGCATATTGTGACCTTGTGGGTTCGAAAATTAAAAGTCTACTTTGCAGAAATTAAAAATGCTCTTTATTCCCATAGAAAGACATTTGTACAACTCTGATATCAGTAGAATGATGTAACACACACACATGCGAAACCTTCAAGTCCATCTTCCACATGTCCACACTGCACCATTAACAGCTCTTGACTGACTCACAGCTCTCACTGCACTACTGCATTTATACACGAGCTGCTGTTTCTCGAAGTTTCTAGAAACCTGACAAAGCCACACGAAAGCTACCGAACTAGCACAATCTTTCGTGATGTAGCGAGAACACCATGGAACTGTCTGTCTCTTTCTCCCTCTGTTGCTGTCTTTCTCTTGGTGTGGCTTGGGCACTGTCTCTTTCACTCCCCGCTTCTCTCTCTCAGTGTTCGCTTACGAGTGGCAAAACAAGGCCTCGTGGCATTATGTTTATAACAGCATTACTAAAGTAGTGCATGAGCTTTGACTGGAGAAATTTATCATTTTTGTCTTCCAGATAGAAAAACAATATCCAAATGGGTAAATCAGTGGAGGAGGACAGGTTCAATTATTATCACTATGGAACATATGGCTCACAATTACAGTGTGTGCATCCACAAACATACAGTTAGTTGAGCTCTGCAGCAAGCTCCAAAGTAATTGATTTGTCAACATACAAAGATGCTGCAGTTATCCTGCACTTCTATGTGCAGAATGATTAAGGTATTTCATTAATATAAATTGCAAGTGTCTCAAAAGCTGGGAGCACAGTAGATTGCTATTGTGCAGGATTTTAAGAAGAATTTTACACCAGAATAAGACAGTTCTTTCTTCATTGGCAGTGTTAGATAAAAAAGAACATCCACCTAAATGGATTTGTTAACAAACAAACTCTTCATTACTACGTACACACAACTTCTGTTTGAAAAACTGCATGTCAAAAAGCCATCATCTGGTTTGTATTTGAGCTTTACAGGGCATTGTGGCATCACATTTCTTGAGAATAATCACTGTATCATTGTGCAGTTGAACAGTTCTTTATTCCATATCTAATAAGAACTGATCACTGAACACATTTTCCAGCAAGATGGAGCCACAGCCCATATATCCCAAGCTATGATGAGTACACTGTACCACTTTCTCATAATTGAAGATATCCCAAGACCAATGCAGTCTCCAGATTGTTTTGTCAGTGACTATCTCAAAGAGAAGGTCTTCTTCCAGTGATAACACACTATAGAAGAATTGAGAATGGCAACTAGTTAAGAAATTTGAGTTATTTCTCTTAAAATGATCAGCATTATGAGGAACTTCTAAGACAAATTGATGACTCCCAATAGTGGCCATTTGTGTGACATATTCAAGAAATGGAATGTATGTACGAGGGTGGGTCAAAAGGTAATGCCTCCTATTTTTTCCCCTTAAATAAGTAAGTTATGTAAAAACTTTGAATTTCGCGTAATTCCTCTAACCTTCTTCTCCAATCCCCTGCACTAGTAACTTCCTAAGTCAACAGGTGGCAGCACTGCATCCTCTTGCAAAATGGCTGACATCGACATTCGTATTAGACAGCATTCTGTGATTGAATTTTTGACTGCTGAAGGTGAAATGCCAATTCACATTCACGAAAGGCTAAAAAATGTGTATGGTGATGCACAGTGGATGTCAGCACTGTTAGACGATGGGTTCGTCACTGTAATGAAGCTGAAGGGCAAGCACCATTGGCAGATGAAAAGTGAAGCGGCAGGCCGGTGACTGCAGTGACTCCATGCAACATTCAGCAAGTCGATGACATCGTTCGTGGTGATCGCCGGGTAACAACAGGTGAATTGTGTCGCATTACCTCCCTCAGTAAAGGCAGTGTTATGATGATTATTCAACAACTGGGTTACTCAAAAGTGTGTTCACTATGGGTACCAAGAATGTTAACCGCCCGAAACAAAGAAACAAGGAGAACAATAGCCTCCAAACACTTGCAGCACTTCAATTTGGAGGGAGAGGAGTTTCTGGAAATTTTTTTACTGGAGACGAAATGTGGGTTCATTTTTTTGAACCTGAATCAAAAAGGCAGTCAATGGAATGGCATCACACAACGTCACCTAAGAAAAAAAAGTTCAAAACTCAGCGGTCGGCAGGGAAAGCTATGACGACAGTGTTTTGGGATGCAGAGGGTGTGCTTATGATTGATTTTTTGGAGCAGGGCTGCACAATAAATTCTGTCCAATACGTCAGAACTCTCAAAAAGCTGAAAGCACGTCTTTGCCGAGTTTGCCCAACAAAAATTATGGCGGATGTTCTTTTGCATGACAATGCAAGACCAGACACCTGTTACACCACTGCAGAAATTGAGAAATTGGGATGGCAAGTCTTACCTCACCCCCCATACCACCCTGACCTGGCACCATCAGACTTCCATGTGTTCGGGCCACTGAAGGAAGCTCATCATGGGATTCATTTTGAAGATGAGGAGGCTGTGAAAACGTCCGTGCGTCAGTGGCTTAGGAAGCAAGATCGTGTGTTTTACCACACTGGAATACATGCCCTAGTTAAAAGGTGGACCAAAACTGTGGAAAAGGATAGAGATTATATTGAATAGTGACAAATTAATCGTCAGTGTTGTAGTTTTCAAGCTAAGTAAATTGGATTCAATTTTCTTGGCAATTAAAAGAGAAAAAAAATAGGAGTCATTACTTTTTGACCCACCCTCGTATAATGCCACATTGTCTACATCTCTGAAGCATAAATAAAAGATATGTAACTTTACATACATTTTGATAGTAGTCTTTTTCTTTTATTTTCCATGGCCAATCTGTATATTTAAATATAAAGTGGCAAAACTACTAAAATAGATTATCTATAAGTATATAAAATGTGAACTAATGACTTTTAGTTGACAGACATAGATCTCGAAAAACTAATCCAAAATAACATTCAGTACATGCTACTTCTCCCTAGCACTAGCTAGCCAGCATTAAATTAATAACATCTTACTAGAGGTCAGAAAAAATGTTTATTTTTCAGTAATATTTTGACTGTTCCAATTTAAAAAGTACTAGATTCCAAAAACTTAAATCACTTAAGCCTGCTGTATTTCATTAATCCTGTTGTACCTATAAGGAAATATGTAATAAAACCATTTTTGCAAATACTTATCTCAATCAGCATGAAGTAGATAGAAGAATAAGCATTTATAAGAATAATGAAGATGGCTTAAGAGAGTCATGTGAATGTAGCACATCAGACATTTTCCTAAATCAACCGCTATCACCGACTCTGCCAGCGCCGATGATATGTATGTTATATTACCATCATCATAACCACTGTAAAACCTTGTTAGCCCTAACCAGTTTTGGAAGTGTGTGTGTGTGTGTGTGTGTGTGTGTGTGTGTGTGTGTGTGTGTGTGTGTGCGTGCGTGCGCGTGTGCGTGTGCGTGCGTGCGTGCGCGTGCGCGCGTGTGTGTGTGCGTGCATGTGTGTCCTTAAGCATAGTAAATGAAAAACTTGTTTTACAGATGATAAATTGCTATTCTCAGTAGGTACATTACTTGAATTCTCTTGCCAGCAGGCAAATTCATTGTACCTACCCCACCTGCTTGGGACCAGGTTGGAAGAGAAATTTTGATAAAGTGATGGAAAATGTTGTGGCCTGGTGTATGTGACTTGCCAGAAAACAAGATTGAAGAAGAAGAAAAAATAAGTGTGGAAGAAGATTTTATAGACATTTTTAAAAATATAGGTTGATGGCTGTTCCGATGTTGATGAAGACATTGCCAGTTCAAAGTATAAAATTGAAAGAAGCGTAGAGACAGTGAAGCACAACTTAGCACAAAAGTGAATCGAGATGATACATTGAATAGGTTGATGGCTGTTCCGATGTTGATGAAGACATTGCCAGTTCAAAGTATAAAATTGAAAGAAGCGTAGAGACAGTGAAGCACAACTTAGCACAAAAGTGAATCGAGATGATACATTGACAGTTGTTTGCAAATCGACAATGACAGAGGTTATAAACCGATTAGAGAGGAAGGCATTATTGAATCATACAGTGTTACTGAAAAAGAAAATGAAGAGTATTCAGATTCAGACAGAGTTGATGAATCAGCTATGGTTATGACCCACACACAAGCAGTAGCAAACATAAAGAAATTGATGCTTTATTTCGAGAGTTAAGCTGAAACTTTGCCAGATGAACTTTTAATGTTAAAGCAAATGTGAGATCTTACTGCTCATAAGCGATACACTAAACTGAGACAGCAGAAGCTCACTGCCTTTTCTATTACAGACAAGTTTGTAACTACATTGTGTACAGTGCAAATACATAGGCTATTACAGTACATACTGCAAGTTATTTTATTTTTATATTTTTTTTAAATTTTTTTTTTAATTTACGTCCTCCAACGTTGTCATATCGGACAATGAATGGAATAGGCGAAATGATGCTAAAATGAGCCCAGGGTCCATAGAGCTTAGAGTTACGCGACATTCATCTTTCAGGATAAGGGAAAACCCTGGAAAAACCTTATCCAGGTAACTCACCCTGACCGAGATTCGAACTCGGGACCTCTTGAACGTGAGGCAGACATGCTACCACCATGCTACTGAGGCGGGCTAAGTGTTTTTAGGTGAAAGTGTGGCGATAGTAATTTCTAAACTACATTAAAAATATTTCAGTGATTTTGTACATACTTTTTATTGTTTTTCTGTCATTCTCTGGATAACCTGGATTTTCATTAACTCAGATTGACCCTGGTCTGAGTTGATCTGGGTAAACGAGGTTCTATTATCTTTTCTTGTGCTTAATTTGCACAACTCTGCTGTTTAAAGGTATGGTCCATTATCATACATTTGCTTATGAATATATTTTATAACTGCAAAATTTAAGCCTCCCGGTTATTCACTCTTCTATTACTGGTAAGATGATATAGCTTCATATTTGGCCTAGTCGGGTGGAGGTTAAAGGGTATCAGTGTAGTAGTAGAAAGTATATGAGAGATGATTGTATTGCATGTTGCAGATACATTTGTTGCTTATTTTCTGATTATAATACCACTGCTAGAATCAAATGAAGAGAAAATTCATTTCTTTTTGCATGACTGTGGATAACTGAAATTTACTTTTCAGGAAGTACATTTTTCTTGCAGATCCAGTAGCATGTTGATGCAGAATTTACTGCTAATAATGGGTATTCATACATCAATTTTGGCAGGTGCTCTGAACATTTTGTAGGTCACTAACTAAAACTGAGCATGACAGACTGTAAGCATACATAAACGAGAGTATATCGTGAAATATGCAGTAGTTACTCAGCAGAGAAATTGCTTCAAGGGTATGTGTGCACTGCTGGATATCTGTGGGTAAAATTTTCATTGACATGGTGCAGTTTGTCTTTGCAGTTTAGTGAGATTTAATTGCAAATGTTTTCCTTCAATTGTGCTTCAATATCTCGATTTTATTTGTATCTGCATCACCTTTGAAAATCAATGACACATATGTTGTTGGAGAATAAATAACTGCAACATCTGTCGTCCTACTATATATATTCATATATATACTCTATGTGTAACCAATGTAACATGTTTTGTTTTGTAATATTGTGTGGGATAAAGTTAGTTACCAAACATGTTCACAAGTTTCTTTCCCAACATTTAATGGTGCTGAAAACTCTTTAAATAAGAAACAACGCAATAGTGTAACTGTGTTTCAATTGTGAAAAGAGAAATTGCAGTACGAGCGCATTCAATAATTTCGAAAATGCAGGTAAATATTTAATACTTATCTGAAATACTTTGATATAAATACGGAAGTTAGATGTTGAATGCATTTTAATTACGAACATGATATGAGTGAAAGTGAACCACTTAAAAGACTGAAAACAACCTGTATTACGAAACGCAGTAGTGTTACTTGTTTTACAAGCATAATTGATGAATTAAGACAGTGAGGATAAGGACGATATTACATATACACGTAATCGACTTCATAAGATACTGCAAACACTTCTGATGGTAGACGAACAAATACTTGGCTTCTTAAATGATGAAGAATATGAGACCGACATAACTATTTGCGACGAATACGAAGAAAAGGCCAAGCTTGCAATCCACAAGGCAGATAATATTCTCAGGCCTGAAGACACCAGCCATAATTATGCTGTTTCCTCACAGAATTCACAGCTTAATGTTTTTCAAGAAATAAAATTACTGAAGGTGCGACTCGAACCCTTCTCAGGTAATATAGAAACGTGGCATAGATTTTGGGAACAATTCCAGTCTTCCATCGATAGAAACCCCACAGTTATTTATTCTCCAACACATGTAGCCAAGATCCTTAAGGCATGGACTTGTGAACAGGAGTTCTATGCTTTAAATCTCGCCAGAACTTCTTCTCTAGCTGAGGCTAATTTTCCTCAGTCCTAATAACTGGCTAATGCTGGAGAGGTAACCTAAACTTAGGTCTGGAATGTTCCCTTCCCATTATGATTTTATGTAACACCAGTGTCACCTTTTGTGTTATTGTATGAAGTAAGAGTGCATATTAAACAGTGCTAAAAAGTGAAGCCTTCAGTTAAGCACATCATATTTCACCATGCTCAGAGTTGATCACACTTGACAAGCAGCCAGCTTGGTTAACACAAGGCTCGACTGTCAGTTAGTGGCATATGAAATCTTGAAGCATTTGCCAAAATTGATCTGGTATGTGAAGATGTCTAAGTTCATAACAGTTAAAATAGATTATAAGAGTATAAATTCAACTATTCATAATTCAGAAACTTAAAATCTTACTGTTCCAATCAAGTAAGCTTGTGAGTACCTATTGTAAGTTTTCAAAGAATCAGCCATGTGTGAAGAAATTTGGCATAATATAACTATTGCTACCTGAGTTACTTGGGAATCCTTAGTGATGAACAGAATGAAATAAAGTAGATATCAGTGCTGCAGTCTTAACAGTGTCAGTGCCTGAAAAGAGAAGATACATAACAATAAAAATATAAATATAAATTAATGCAACCATCCTTCCAGGCAAGTTAAAAATAAATTCCAGATATATATTAAATATACATAGATAGTTCTTTTTGTTAAATACTTAGAAAGAAAGCTTTTGGCATTTTGATTTGCCTATTTTATTATTTAAAAATGCACTTTGGTGTTTTATTTTTAACAAAACCATATTTGATAGTGTTAACACTAGAAGGACCGCACCCGTCATTTTGACGGATGTGCTGCTTTAGAAGACTTATTTCTTGCTTATGCTTTTTTCTACACTTTCCATGTTCTACGACTTTAAATAAATACTTATGAAAAACACATCCACAAAGAATTAAGCATTTTGGACCTTTCTAAAAACTGGTATAAACAATTCCTACTAGAAGGACCGCAATCTGTCATTTTGACAGGTGTGGAAGTGTGAACAATAGCCTTCGGATCTGTCCACATCAATTGTTGTTTTCCTTTCTGATTGGTTTATGGCACTCTGCAGACCCTTTGTCGATGAGTAAGAAAGCTTTATTGCCCAAGTGGCGCAATTCGTGCTATCACTTATGTATTTACGAGGTGTTGGAGCAAAAATACTTTCCGTTGAAGTTGTTATGGTCGAATACCTGGGACCACCATTTTTCAGGAACATAATGATCAGAAACAAATTCACTGAAATTTTGCGGTTTATGCAATTTGATGAGGACACACATTCTCAAAGACTTTAAGTACAGATCGCTTTGCAGCTGCTACTCCTGTCTGGAATCCTTTTATTGCCAGTTCCTTGCAGTGTTACATTCCAAGTGAAAATATCACTGTGGATGAGCAATTATTTCCTTGCAAGGCTAGATGCTCTTCATTCAGTATATGAGCAATAAACCGGACAAATTTGGAATAAAGTTTGGGCTTGCAGTTGATGCAAATTCAAAGTATCTTGCGAATGATTTTCCTCACCTGGGCAAAGACGATCAGCGCTTCATAGGTGTTCCTCTTGCAGAGCATGCTGTAATGCATCTTACACAGCCCTTTGTTTTTGCAGGAAGAAATATTACATGTGACAAATTTTCCACAACCAAATGCCTTGCAGAAAGTTTGAAGCTTAAAAGTACAAACAATGTGGGCACAGTAAAGAAATGTAGAAGGGAAATCCTTCAATCAGCAAAATCTGCTGCAGCACCTTTGCACATAACTATACTTTATAAGTCAGGTGACATAACTCTGACATGCTATCAGGGAAGAAAGAACAAAAATGTGCTTCTTTTTGAGTTCAATGCATGACAAAGTTACTATAAATAAACAACATCCTAAAAAGCTACCGGAATCAGTAGCATACTACAGTAACGCCAAGTACGGCATTGACATTGTCGATCAAATGACTTGACTGTACACAGTGAAATATGTATGCAGAAGGTAGCCTATGTATGTTTTTTTCAATGTGTTGGCCTTGGCAGCTATTAATGCATGGGTACTCTATAAGGAAGTAACAGGTGAAAAAGTAAGCAGACATCAGTTCATATACAACTTAGGAGCAAGTATGTTTGTGGATCATGTTTAGGCAACGCTAATTACACGTGTGTTAGGTGCTATGATGCTGCAGCTGGCTTTGAATGAGCGAAGTCAGGTTTATAAGTTTTTTTCTACTATATACTGTGGTATTCAAAATTTTATGTTGAAACACATGTGTTTGCTAAGGGTAGATGTCCATTTTACATTTGGTTATCACATATTTTTGGATTAATTTTTAGGCCTAAAATGTTCATTTTACCATGTAATTCTTGAAACAAAACTAAAATCATATACTGGTAAAGTTTATTAATAATATTAAATAAACTGGTATGCATTAAAATTTGTTTACCATTTTAAAAAAGGCAAATAAAACTGCACCTGTCAAAATGACGGGTTGGTCCTTCTTGGTAGACCATACTTCTAGTGTTAATAAGCATTAGCATTCAATTTAGTACATCCGAGATGTTAGGAAAAGTATTTTAATTTACTGACAAATACCTGTGATATGCAGAAAAGATTTTCTATCTAGACTAATGATTTAAGTAAATGAAGTTTGTTAAAGGGTATGAAAATCTATAACTTAATTTGTGATATACAATCATTTCAGAAAGTCAGTAGATAGAATATTTACAATAAGAGTAAATGTTCACAAACATTGATTTATATGATTTAAAGACTGAACAAACTTATGCAGATACTTTAATGTTGTTTAAAGAGAAAATGTTTCACTTGTCTTAACATTTCATCATTC
This sequence comes from Mantis religiosa, assembly GCA_030765055.1. NCBI lineage: Eukaryota > Metazoa > Arthropoda > Insecta > Mantodea > Mantidae > Mantis > Mantis religiosa. Next base: position 419,266,669 of record CM060950.1, read on the forward strand.
CTAATTTTCTTACATTGATGTAAAGATTTAAATAAGGAAGCAGAAATTAAAGATGATTTCTCTAACTTTTATACAGGATGTAACAAAAAGATGTTATATGAACATAGATTTGGAAATTATTTCCATGGTAGAGCTACTTTTCTACAACGCTTACACAGTGAGATGAGTAATACTAGGTGTCCTGTTGCCATAACCCCACAACAGAACAATGGTTTAATTATACAGCAGCAAACATTTGCTTTGAGACAATTGTGCTGCTTACAGATGAGACTTTATTTCACCGGGATAAGATCGCGAATTTTCACAATCAGCATGTAGAGGCTGATGTGAATACTCATGTGATGATTCCAGCAAACCATCATCATTGATTCCCTGTTAATGTTTGGACCGGGATTGTTGGTGACTGTTTAGTAAGGCCACATGTAGTAAGGCCACATGTACTACCACATCATCTTAAGGGATAAGGTACAGAATGACTCATCTGTCTTGTTGCAAGATACTCCATTAGCAATACAATGAGGTATGTACTTCATTCGCAGTGGAGCTCTTCCTCATTTCAGGCTTTTTGTCCTTTGATTTCTGAATAACATGTTTCCTAGTAGATGGATAGGAAGATTCTGTGGCCTCCACGCTTGCATGACTTAAGCCCACTAGATTTTTATTTGCGGGGATATCTGAAATCTCTTGTTTATGCAACTGCAATTCCAGATGTACAGATTCTTCTTGCTTGTATTGTGGAAAGCTGCCAGACAATATGGGATTCCCCAGGCCTAACTCAGCACATTAGGGAGTCCATGCGATGGCAGATTGACGGATGCATTGGAGCTAATGGAAGCCATTTTGAACATGTGCTGTGATTTCCTGTTTTTCCATCATTCTGTTGTTGAGTGGTATGTGGTTCAGCTGTAGAAAAAGTGCTCTAAAAAGAAGATAAACAATTTCTAGACCTATGTTCATATAACATTTTCTTATCCTCTATCCACAAGAAAAGTTTTCTCAAATTTTTGACTTATCTTTTTGTTACAGCCTGTATTTGTTAAAGGAAACACTTGATCGAGGCATAGCTTCAAAGTCTCCAGTTTAATGATGCTTTCACTTTAAGAAAAGTTTGCCCTGAATGTTCACCATTGTCACAGTGTACCTCGACCTTCCACTTACATAGGACAAATGCTACTGTTGATTTGGGCCTGTTTATCTTAGTGGCTATTGCCCTGCTAGAAAACCCACCATTGTAGCGGCCCACATTTATGTCTTATCAAAGTCTGATAGCTCTACATCATGCACCATCTTGTTTTTTTTTTGTTTTTTTTTTAATTTTCGCCCTCCAACGTTAAGTCATATCGGACGGTGAATGAATTAGGTGAAATGATGCTCAAATAAGTCCAGGGTCCAAGGAGCTTAGAGTTACCCGACATTCGTCTTGAAGGATAAGGGAAAACCCCGGAAAAACCTTATCCAGGTATCTCACCCTGACCGAGATTCGAACTCGGGACCTCTTGAACGTAAGGCAGACATGCTACTATCTACGCTACCGAGGCGGGCACCATCTTGTTCTCAACTGGTTCTCTTGCTCACTGTACACTGCTCACTGCCTACTGCAACATATGGACACCACAACAGTCAAATGACTTGCTAAATGAACTACAACTAGGGGCGCCCGATTACTTTTTGGTAGATGTGTATATCTGTATTAACAATTAGTAAATTGAAGAAGGAGCTGTTTTAAGAAAAGCTTGTAGAAAAGTGATTAATGAGAGTCATGTGAATGCAATACAGTAAGGTTTTGTTTGTTTGTTTGTAATTTGACATTATTGTTATATGGGATAAGGAATCTGTTATTCATTTTCAAAGGTTATTCTTATGTGTTATCAGTTTTATTTGCCAAAAGTCCACTAAGATGGGTCAGCTTAAAACTTTTCTATACATTTATGTAACTTAATATTCACAGTTTAAAGCTTATCCGAGCCACGAGGTCCAACAAATATATTACAATCTACTGATTCTTTTAAAGGCCTACAGTCTCAATTTGCAAGTCAGAATAGCTTTTGGAAATTATACTCTTAAAATATCTCTGATAAACTAACAACATGACAGATTTAGTCAGAGTTAATGTGAGTTCATTTGAGAAAAATAAAACAAGGTAAGTTTTCACCTATTTATATTTTATTTGCAGTTAGTGATGAAGAGACAAGTTTTAAAATGTTGTAAATTAAAGCTTAAAATGTTATTTTAATTCAAATATTCTAAAACGTAAATTTTGGGGATGCAATTGGGGATTGCTACTGCAGATCAGACTAAAATAATTTAATTCAGAGTTCCTATAGGCAATAACAGAAAAGGTATTATAAAAGAGAACAACATTTTAAAACATAAGTCATTCAGTGGCTTAGATGAGTACTTTTATAATAATGACGAGTACTATTATAATGTAATTAACAATTTTATTTTGCATTAGTGGTGTGTTGAACTTGAGCTCTTTGTTTGAGTAAAGTAAAAGTAAACTCTGAAGTTGGTAAGGTTAAATAACACTGAAAATTCAGTGCAATAGCTGGAATTTGAATTATGCCACTGCTCTAACCAACTGAGCTATCACGACACAATTGACTTAATAGTGGTGATTATATAACCCTAGGATTTAAATCCCTATGAGATTGTAACTTACCATTGGGTAGACTATCTTAAAATGAATTTGAGGATGTTTATGGTTTACCAGGGAAAATGAGAGTCTTTTGGGGAATTTGATGTCATGTTGGTGTGTTGACGTGGTAGTCCCCAGTAGGTTAGAGCAGCAGCACAGTAAGCTGAATATCTATGGTTCATATCCCAGCTACGGCACTTCATTTTTCACTCATTTTCTATGTAGCCAAGCATTATTAAATAGAAAGCCATAAGAGGTAGAGAAGATTATAAAATTGCTGACTTTGCAACTGAAAGGACCGCATATTCCTAGAATGTGTAAATGAAGTTTAGAGTGTCATTTACAACTGTGCCCATAAATAAATACAGTGCAAAGAAACAGTACCAGTGAAAAAGACTAATAATCTAGATAGTTATTTTACTGTTAAATATAGGAATGTTAACAACAGCACAAGGTTTTGCTGGGTTTGAGTTCTCCTGCACATGCTTCCTTAGATGAACTCTTGTTATGTGGATGTTCCATTGTTTGCCAAGCATGCTGATGTGTTTCAGCTTGTGCAAGACACACTGCTGGATGAAGGTCTGAGGGTTGTTAAAGAAATGGTAGCCAATCAGAACAAAGATTCCAGTGGTGGCAATGATAATTCCTACTGTGACCCACTCAACCAGGAGAACAAAGTGCAGGTAAGATGATATGAGCAACTGAAAACTTTACACTTCATAGATCATGTCTAACATAATTTATGCAGAAAATGTGTGTGAAGTTTTCACACTTCCCAAATCATATCTAACATACCTTATGCAGCAACTGTGGACAGAACACTGCAAAAACAAGGTGATGCTCTGAAACATTTCATAAAACACTAGCTGTCTTACAGGGTTGGAAGTAAGAATAGGGGTGATAGTATATAATGTGTACCTAAAGCATAAGTGTTCAAATTGTTGAAAATGACCATTTATGCATAAAAGTTGAAAAATATGAATATGAATAACTTTTTGAACTTCTGCGATGTCCTGTAATCTTTGCAAACTCCTACAGTCCAAGTGCACAAATGTGTTCCCTGGTTGCCCATGCAGTATACTTTTATTGATAAGGGGTTAAAAATACAGTAGGGAAGATTGTACAAATAAAAGCGAATCGAGAAGATATTGACACATTGCTTCATTAACAGTGTTTTTCACAGGACATGTTTAAAGAGCTGTTGCTGCCATCATCAGCTGATTCTCGACTAGTGCAGGTTGTTGTGGTTTCCTCTTTCTCCGTATCGTCAATAGATGGCCTGATATATTTGTCAAAGATGTCTGGTGGTGGAGTTTCGAAGTTAATAATTCTATGACGGTTTTTGTTAATGAAGATTTTTTCCCATAGATCTTTCTTTAGCATTTCATTTTTGGAACGAAAATCATGACATTGATCCAAATCCAAAATTATTAAAAGGAGTGATAAACCAAAATAAACTAACAATATGGGAGAACATATCCATATGGAAAAATAAGGACCGCATGATGAACTTTGAAATCCCACCAATAGATAATTAGACAAAGATGTTCATAGTTCCACCACCAGAGAGAGGAGAGCAGACAACAACAGGTGCTAGTTGGACAGAGGTTGAAAATGGAGGCAATAGCCTTTGAAACTAGTCCCTCAATAATATAAGAAAAGTAAGTGACAAGTGTCAATAAACCGACTACAAATAGTTTTTACAATTAATTTTGACATCACTGTTACTAAATTCCTCCAAACACACATATCCTTCAATTCCTTTCTTGGAAGTGTTGAAAACAGTGTTGTTATGATAAATTAACTTTAAAGAGAGTCGATTAAAGACACTAGGCTTTGCCTCTGAAACATGTTCCGGAAAAATTTAAAAGTAAGTGTTGTCTAGTGTCTTTAATCGACTCTCTTTAAAGTTAACACATATCCTTATTTGAATTCAAAATTGACATTGCAGAATCCTTGTGCTGGTCAGGAAAGATGTGTAAAAGGAAATTGGTGACAATCTGACAAGTACAAGTATATGTCAAAAGAAGCAGGCTGTCAGCTAGGCCAAATAATGACATCAGAAAGGATAAGCTAGATTACTGGCCTATATGCACTAGTAAATCTGCAAGGTGTAAAAATAATAAGTGCCAAAAAATAACAGTGATGTGTGCAAAAAGCAATATATATATATATCTGTTTCATGGAAATTGTTTCATGGAAATTTCCATTAATTGACCTAATAGTGGTTAACTATAAAGCCTGGGCCTTAAAGTACTTACATGTTGTAAGTCACCATTAAGGTAGTTGTCTCATGTGTTTATGAGAACTCCTAAGTGGTTTACTGGGAAAACACGAGTCAGTTGGAGAATTTAATGTCATGTCGGCACGTTGGCCGCAGTAGCTAAAGGGTTAGAGTGGCTGGATGGCAATCAGAAGATCCGTGGTTCAAATCCCGGCTATGGCATTGAATTTTTCAGTCTGACTATCTTTCCCTATCTCTGTCTCATGTCAGACAGGAATTGTTTTTATGAGTTTCTTAACAAATGAAAATTAAAAGTTGAAACACTCTCTATTGTGATGAAGTTATCTCTGTATGTTACTACTAGGACATGTAAATTGAAAACAAAAATACTTTATTATTTTTTATTAGAAGTACAAGAAATGTGCTGTAGTTCACTGATTCAAATATATGCAGTTTTATTTTCACTTTATCCATATTTTTTAGTGTTTAGTCTATTTCTTAAACTAGGCAGAGTAAAATAAGGTTGATTATGGTTATTGCTCTTATGTACATCCCTAAGAAAAGTTTTAGAACTGGAATGATAAAAAATTGCGTACTTTAGTTCTTGTGTAATAGATGGCTAATGCAGAAGTTTATTCACATGCCACAAGGGACAAAGCCAACCATCACAAGTGATGTTGACTCAGTAATAGATTCAATAATTATAAAATCAATTCACTAATTAATCTCGATTATTTTTAAAAATAGTACATTTTGTCAGGTGTGGTATTATTAACAACTTAATCTGCTGATAAAAACATTATATCTTACCTCTCTTTTGCATATATGTAAATTATGTTATTTTGCATGTAAAAAAGCACTCAACAATATCCCCTTCCCTAAATAAAGATATACACAAACACCACACTGGCAGACAAAATGACCTTTTTCTTCAATCATATAGGGGCCAGTTTGGAAATAAAAATATTATTTATGCTGGATCAAAATACTTCAACATATTACCAAACAGACTGAAGTTAGCAATAGACAGAAATACTTTTAAAAAAGAGCTCAAAATGTATTTGTTAACCCATTGATTTTATAATGAAGATGAGTTTCTTATCTATAATGAAAATTAATCACATTTTAAGCATAGTTGAGTTTTTGACATAATAGTATGCACAGATTTACATTATCAATATTTAGGTTAATTTTATAAACTTGTATTTTTATCATATGATTGATGTGGTCTTAAGAACAATTGTCTATATGTGTATAGTGTTATTTTATATTGTAATTATTTTGTATTATAAACTGATGTGGTCTATATAACACTGTTTTTGTGTATGCTATAGGACTGAAAATAAATAAATATTGTGACTTTGTGGGTTCGTGAAATAACAAGACGAGGTTACAAAACACAAAAACTACACTTTATTTTCGTAGCAAATACATTCTTCACATTACAATTTGCTAGCAACCTCCAAACTGTTTATTTTCTCCAACACTACCCTCAACTGTCTCGCTTCCGGTAACGATCGGCCCTGAAGTTTCCCGAATCTCCACCGGCCATCATTTTTCATCGGCTTCGCGAGTCTACCGCCAGGGTGACACTGCTCCCTCCTCAAGTCTGGTCGTCCCGAACAGCGCCTTCGTAACGGGCCAGGCGATCCAGGTGTACCACCAACATCTTTCCTCGGGGCACCTTCTGGATGCGGTAGACCACGTCGTTAATCCTCTTCACCACACGGTACGGTCCTTGCCATGGCTGCTGAAGCTTCGGGCAGCGTCCCTTGGTCCGGGTCGGGCGGTACAACCAGACCAGGTCACCTTTCTGGAACCCTTGGCTGTTGGCTTGCCTGTCGTATCAGGTCTTCATGCGGTCGCTCGCCTTCTGGATGTTCTGGCGAGCCATCTCGTGCATGTCCTGGAGGTGGTCCACCAGGTTCTCCACATCCCTCAAGAGTGGCCCCAAGTCTGCGTCCGCCAGCTGCTCCCTCCTCAGGCCTGCGCTATCCCAGCCATCCGCAGGCACTGCCGTGAGTACTCGAACTGCTGCGGCACGCTCCTTCCCCTCCACTCTTGTGCATTGGCAGCACTCTTCTGGACAGGGTCTTCGGGACATAGCGTCCGCGTTACCGTGACTCTTCCCTCTGCGATGTTCCGAGGCGAAGTCGTACTCCTGCTGCCTCTGGACCCAACGTGCTGTCTGGCCTTCCGGTCGCGCCGTCACCATCACCTCGCTCCTCGCGGGGACAACAACGTCTTCGTTCAAGATGACCCTGCAAATTCCAAGGCGCTCTTCTGGTTGACGGAGTATAACCTCTTCTCCGTCGAGCCTCAGGACCTTCCTGCCGACGTCGACCATCGCCTCGTGGCTCCTGAGGGCATCCAGTCCCAGAATCACCTCCTCAGCCACCTTCGCGACGAACACCCACAGACGCACGGCACTCCGTCCCAAGGTCAGCTCCAGCAGGGCCTCCATCTCCACAGGCAAGGTGTCGCCCGATGCCGTGACAAGCTCGTATGGTCGGCTCGGCTTCCTCGTCGGCAAACCCTTCGCCACGTCAGGTCTGATGATGGTCACGGCCGCCCCTGTGTCCACCAGCACGCGGCACGGCTTTCCTCTTACCCAGCCGTCAGCGATGAGGTCATCCATCCGCCGGCTGACGGCGCGGATTGTCACTCGAGGGGATGGTGGTAATGGCGCCGACGTGCCCCTCTCCACGCCGGGCTTTACTCGTTCTTCCGACCGCTCTTCCTGATTTGGGCAGTCTTTCTGCAGGTGCCCGGGCTGTCCACACCCCCAACACAGGCCACTAGGTGTTCGCCGGCGTCCCACAGCTGGTCTCCTTTCTCCGGCGTAGCGGACACTCCTCGTTCTCGACGTCGGGATAGATGCTACCTTGGCCGCCTCCATCCTTAATGCCGCTGTCAGCGCCTCGTGGATGGTTTTATAATCGCCGAGCATTAGGCGCTGACGAATCTCCGTGTCCCGTACCCCGTCGACAAAGTTGTAGGCGGCTTCCCGGGATACGAACTCCAGTGGCAGGTCAACCAAGGCCTTGCCAGCTAGCTGCTCAATCGCTATGGCGAACTCCTGCAGCGTCTCCCCCGGCTGCTGTGACCTTGCCTTTAGTTGGCTGCGGTACGCTGCGGCTAAGCGGTGGTTCCCGAAACGATTCTCCAGGACCTCCCAGATGTCCTTGGGCGCCGCCGTTGTCTACACCGCGTTTAGGACTTCCGCGGCCCGTCCCTGGAGGCTGGCTATTAGCTGTGTGGCCTCCTCCTCCGGTGACCATCTGTTGTGCTTGTCCACTGTGTTGAACTGACGGCGGAAGACCTCAAATGTTGACGCGCCGTCATATTTCGGCGGTTTGACGCGCGCAGATGTTGTGTCGTGTCCCGGCGCGTCGGCCTTCAAATCCTTCAGTTTCCTGCCGACGACGTCCTCTACTATGGCGTTCAGGGACTTGACGCTGCTGTCGGCCTTTCCCTCCAGGTCGTCAACGCGGCTCACCAGGTCCTCGACGCGCTCGTCCACTTGGCCCATCCGTTTGCCCAGCTCCGTCACGTTATCCCTCACGCCGGCCAACTGTTCTTCAAATTTGGCGCCGAGGGCCTCGTTCGCAACCTTCATTTCTTCCAGCTTTGCGGCCAGGTTGTCATTTGTAGTCTCCAGCTTCGCGGCCAGGCTGTTATTTGCCTCTTCTGTTTTCGCTGTTATTTCCGCGGCCAGGTTATTATTTGCCGCTTCCGTTTTTGCAGCAAGGTTTTCATTTGCCGTCTTCATTTCTTCCATTTTCTTTAAAATCTTTGCCAATGCAGCTTCCATTGTCGTATGTTCCACTTCTGACACCAGTTGTGACTTTGTGGGTTCGTGAAATAACAAGACGAGGTTACAAAACACAAAAACTACACTTTATTTTCGTAGCAAATACATTCTTCACATTACAATTTGCTAGCAACCTCCAAACTGTTTATTTTCTCCAACACTACCCTCAACTGTCTCGCTTCCGGTAACGATCAGCCCCGAAGTTTCCCGAATCTGCACTGGCCATCATTTTTCATCGGCTTCGTGAGTCTACCGCCAGGGTGACAATATGCTAGATACCATAATGTTCCAAGGGTGCAATATGAAGTTTATCAACAGAATACCTCTGCCCTAATCTACCCTATACAAGGAGAACTTTCCATTATTTTTATACTTTTTCAAAAATAACGTTAACGATTTTGATTAAAATATGTTAAAGATATTTTCATAGCAAATTGAATGTAAAATTTTATTTTCTGTGATTATCCTCTGTTCTTCATTATTAGTGTTTTATAAATATTTTATAATTGGTGAACTTTAAGAGATAGACTGAAATTTACTATACAAATATTGTAGTCCATCTTAAACAAACAATTTATGTAAAACACATTTTTTAAAGGCATGTAAAATTTCTAAAAAGGGATACCTTTAACCTCAAATGCTTGTAACCACACAAAAACATGATTAGGTTAACAAGTGATCATTAAAACTACAGTGATATGTGTCATTTCCATGCAAAACTCCTCTCTCGTCTGCTAGTGCCATAAGATGGTGGCATGTTGTAGCTGCTTTAACCAGTGCTCAAGTTGCGTGAACAGTATAGCTGCTGTACGTATGTGTCTCCTGGAGTATTTGTGTGCGGGTTATTGTGTAAACTGTGTACAGCGATATCATGAGAATTAATCCTACAAATGTGGTCCAAATATTAGGGACAATGCTGCAACATGCTGAATATGGAAATGATGTCGGGTTCGAGGATATGGAGTTGATGGATATGTTATATCACATAATAATTCAGAAATATAATGGGAGTGACACAGAAATACATGACATTATGCTGGATAGATATACTGATTTTGAAGAACAGGAGGAATTTGAACTTGAAGTAGCTGTTCAAGCAGTACATGACGTTTATTTTCAGGAACAGGAATAGGAATAGGAACAGTCAAGTCAAAGCGAGTACTCCACCCAAAAGGCCAAGGTTCAGTGTAATAGAAGATATTGATGATATTGTAGTGGAGAACATTTGTGAAGACTACTGCAATTGTAGCTTCAGCTCCTTTTAACAAATTAATAAGCATTATAAGTGCATTAAAAGAACTTGTGCAGAGGATTTGTGGTGCTGTTTATTGAAACTGTAATGATACTTACATCACTGAGTTACGAATTTCCCTCCTATGGTATTGACAGTTTGTTACTTTGTTTCTCTCTATTAAAATTTCATTTGAGTTACAATGCAGTGTTTTGCATGCGTGCGTGCGTGCATGCACGCACGCATGCATGCATCTGATAGCATAACTCAAAAATTCAGTCAGTTGAAATGCAAACTTAAGTATTTCATGGAAATTAATTGTTGTTTCACACTAGCCGTGTAGAAGACGCACATGAAAGGGTAGAGTCAGACAGAAAAATTTAATGCCATAGCCGGGATTTGAACCATGTATCTTCCAGTCTCCGTCCGACTGCTCTTAACCATTGAGCTACAAAGGCCAACGTGCCAGCATGATATTAAATTCTCCAACTGACTCATGTTTTTCCCAGTAAACCACTAGGAGTTCTCATAAACACATGAGACAAGTACCTTAATGTCAAGATACTGTGCTGTAAATACTTTAAGGGCTGGGCTTTATAGTTCTGACCACTATTAGGTGCAATTAATGGAAATTAATTTTCTTTGACACTAGCCATGTGGAAGACGCACATAAAAGGGTAGAGTCAGATAGAAAAATTAAATGCCATAGCTGAGATTTGAACCACAGATCTTTTGGTCTTCATCCAGCCGCTCTTAACCATTGAGCTATTATGACCAACGTGCCAACATGACATTAAATTCTCCAACTGATTCGTGTTTTTCCTAGTAAACCACTAGGAGTTCTGGTGTGTGTGTGGGTGGGTGGGTGCATGCGTGCGTGCGTGCGTGCGTGCGTGCGTGCGTGCGTGCGTGTGTGTGTGTGTGTGTGTTAGAATAAGTCAAAAATTGAAAGTCAGTTAAAATAAAAGCTTAAGTATTTCAGTTTAGAACCTTCCAAGGATGCAGCAAGGATATTGTCCATCCAAAATTACCCTTTATACGGAAAACTTATTCAATTAAATTAAACATTAAATTGGTTAAATTAACTTATAATTTATGTCAAATAATTTTTTGTAGGGTTATCCATTTCCAAGTTATTCCTTATTACTGGTTTGAATTTTCCAATGCTGTCTCTTGTTTTTTCCTCCTAGTCATCCAGATAGAATGGAATTTGAAAGCTATCACATAGTATCTTGTTCTTTAAAGATTTGACTATTGCTTAAGCTTGCTGTATTCCCCTATTCCCATATCACCTACAAGGAAATATGTAACATAACCGTTTCTCTATTATCTCAATTAAGATAGAGTAAATTGAATAATAAACATTTGTAAAAATAGCTGGTACGGGAGTGAGAAGAGAAAACTGTGTTAGTGCAGTACATCAGATTTGTTGAGACACAGAATATGGAATTTCATAGCTATCATAACGCGAACCACTATTAGGTCAACCTTCTGTATCCCCATGTTTCAAGAATATTCTTATTCAAATGAAGGAGTTCCTCAGTTGTTTGTTAAAGTCTTGGACAGAGCAGGAGTGTATAAGCAAGAAGGAAGGTCACTTATGTTTGATCTGTTCCTATGCCAAGTTTTGAATTGTTGTATACTTTCAGGTGATTGCATCTAGTGGAGGTAATATCATTGCTGTAGCAAATCCTGCACTGTCAATGTCACCAGCAATTGCTCCTCCATTATCTGAGAGTGCAGCTGCAGCATCTTTCTTGCTCCTTAAACAAGAGCCTCTGTCTCCGACATCTTCACCAGGACCAACAAAGTTGGATTAAGGTATGTAAACAATGTGACATTTTCAAAATTTGCCTTTAGAAAATGTAATGCAGTCTTGAAATAGTAATTAGAGGCATTACTGTAGCTTAAAAGTATTCCTGTTTTACAATTTTTGTATTTCCTAAAAAATGCTCATTTAAATGATGGATCATGAAGATACTCGTTAGCCACAGTATGAGTGCATTTGGAGGAAGGTGTTGACAGTGCTAAATATCATAAAGACTATCAATCAGAGTAAGTAAGGAGAAAGGCAATAGTGGGAATTAGGGATGTGTTGACAATACTTCGATACTGCCATTTCTATTTCTAGTTTCAATACAAAATAGAATGTTGGGAGAACTGTGTTATGCCAATGAAATTAATTAGGTGCATATATTTAATGAGACAAAATTTAAAACTGTCAGTGTACTAATTTTTAAACTCCACGTTTAGGCATTTAAAAGAAAAATGCAGTTTTGAAACTCTCTACTTTTATAAGTCTTTGTTCACAAATACTAGCATTTTCACTCTTTCAAGGTCAAGTCTACTTCTTTTTCTGCCACATGAGTCCTGCTATGCTAAATAGTCTTTTAGAGAAAACCGTTCCAGGTGGAATACACAAATATTTAGCAGGCTAACTTTAGTTTTGGAAATTTTGAATATCTTTTCTAGTAATACAGTGTACTATTATGTGTTTCAAATGGGAAGAGTTCTCGCCTGTAGCGAATCAGATGCGTTAGAGGCTTCACCGTTGCCACCTCATTACCCCTACTCTTTTTATATTTCACTCTCTCTCTCGCACACTTGCGAATGTTTCGTGGAGCTAGACGTAAGGGAACGCAAACTGTATTTTCCAAAGTTTTATAATAATGCAGTTGTTGAAATCACTATTGCAACATGAATATTCGTATATTACGCAAATGTTTTAAATATTTAGTTGAAAGTTAATTATAGTTTATGAATTACTTACTTTTCTAATCCAACGAAAATACCAGCGGCACATCCGTATAACTGCGAATGTTACTTATGTTAAGAGATAATTCGTCATTGTCATTGTCTTCAGCATCTGAGTACTGCAAATTTAAGATCATGGTTTCCAAAATTTCTTTCCGAAAGTCGTCTTCTTGTACATAGTTTATCTGATGTCTCACACAGTTTTCCCAGTCTTGTTGTGTTCCTTGTCAATTTCTTGGTGAATAAGTCGTTCAACGCCAGTCAGTTTAAAAATATTATTTCTGTTTGCAACATAATTTAAACCCACATTAACTCTATTGGATTGTTCTAGCAGTAGTAAGGGAGGAAGGTGGTTCGCGTCTCATTGATCCAGCTGATACAATTTTTCATGGAAGAGTAACTGAATAATGCTGCTTTGAGCTCTAGAATAGAGATTATGAAGCTTTCATAAACAAAGATATAATATGACCAGACACGTTCTGCTAGACTAGCAAGAAGTGTATCGTTTCCTCTCATCGAATTTAACAAATACCTTGGCTTGTTCAAAGTACATATTTCGTTTACTACATCATGTCAAATGTTTATGATTCATTTATGAGTAATTTCAAATATATGTTCACGCATACATGCCAACCAAAAATGATATTCATTGCAGTGCTTATGTTGCAATGAATTGTTATAATATAACGGTATTTACTTTATTTATTTGTATTAGGAAAACTATTTGAGCTAAAAATATGGAGTGTTTGCAGTTATGTTAAATACATTACTCTCTCCTTCCTCATGGATCAGTTTTTGCAAAATCTGAATTTTTGTCTTAGTGTGAATAGTATTTATTAGAAATTGATTAATTTGCCGCTCGTGGCACACCACTTAGGGGGAATGCAATACGACAACACCGCAGGACTCCGATTGGTTGCTCACCTAGTAGCGCTCGAGGACAAACACCTTCCCATTTGAAACACATAATAGAAAGAGCAGGTGGCAAATTATTATTGAGATATGCAATGATTTCTTCTTGGGAACTGTTAACTGGCAGTGAATCTGTCACAAGATTATTTTCTTGCATAATGTTACTGTGCAGGTACCACATTGCTGGCAATTTCTCGGCTTTACGTTCTACTCGCAGCAATAATATTTTGTGATTTTAAAATAAAATAAAAATTGCAGAATCACCAGCAAAATATCAAAAAAGTACCAAGCAAATTTTCTGAAGTATCGTTCTATCTCGGTACCGTGCAAGCATCATGAGTATCAAAGACCAATTCCTAGTGGGAATGAAAATTAAAACCGTACTACATTTATGGCCCTCAAACTCACTAGTAAATGCAACTCAGATTCTGGCTGATTTCTTTACCTGACTGCACTTCCGATGTCCTGCTCCCTTGATCAGTGTCTGATTAGCTCCTCTTCCCTCTGGTACCCCTTAACGTCTCAGCTCTTTGACCTACATTGATCCACTGTGAGATCATAATATATATTGTGCTTTAAATATTACAAATAGAAGCATTATTAACAGTGAAGTTTTCTTCATGTTGAAGTTTTGTTGAGTCACACTTGTTTACACTCACCTTCACTTATTATTTTTAAAAAATGCTGGAACGTTTTCCAGGACATTTGCCCTCTTCTTCAGCAGTATAGTGACTGACTCTCCTCTTTCCTTTCCTCTTCCTTCTCCTGTATCTGATCCTGTTGCCATCTGGTGTTAGGAGCGCAAAATTTTAACACTTCATTAAGTGGTGTGATTTCAAAATTTATAACATGTTCACTGCTTTCAATTTTGTGGATTTTTTCCCAGATGTCTAATTCTATAGGTGATTCTAATGGTTCAACAGTTTTATATTTTGCCCAATGTTGTGGTTTTCTTTCCAAAAATGATGTGAAATAGCGGATTTGTCTATTTGTTTTAGTTTTATGTTTCTCTGGTGTTCCTTTAGCCCTGGGCTTTTAAAAAATTTGAAAGAATCTTAAAAAAATTCAATACAAAACTAGCCCCACAGAATAAATTCAACCTGAAGAGCGTTCTAAACAAACCTCTTAAGAATACAATTCAAAACACACTGAAATCCGGAATGTATCAAATCAATTGTGAGGATTGTGAAAAGTACTACATAGGCAAAACGAATAGAAACTTGGAGATCAGGCTAAAGGAACACCAGAGAAACATAAAACTAAAACAAATAGACAAATCCGTTATTTCATATCATTTTTGGAAAGAAAACCACAACATTGGGCAAAATATAAAACTGATGAAACCATTAGAATCACCAATGGAATTAGACATTTGGGAAACAATCCACATAATTGAAAACAGTGAACATGTTATAAATGTTGAAATCCCACCACTTAATGAAGTGTTAAAACTTTGCGCTCCTAACACCAGATGGCAACAGGATCAGATACAGGAGAAGGAAGAGGAAAGAAAAGAGGAGAGTCAGTCACTATACTGCTGAGGAAGAGGGCGAATGTCCTGGAAAATGTTCCAGCATTTTTTAAAAATAATAAGTGAAGGTGACTGTAAACAAGTGTGACTCAACAAAACTTCAACATATATTGTGCTGCTGCTTTATAGCAAGGCCACAAAAACTGCACTGCATTACATATCTGTCTCGCAGTTTAATAATTAAATTTATGATTGTCCTGTTGACAAAAATAATTTTCAAAAAATGAAAATCAAGTCATATGTGAAATATCCAACAATGAAAATTGGAAAATGTTGAAATTTTAAAGTTTGCATATTATTCCTCAAATTTGCGCAGTATATATGAAGTCTGAAACTGATTTAATTCATGAACAGTTACAAAACTATTGGAAATAACTTATTCTCTCTACAATGCAATTGTGATTTTATGAAAATATTGCTTTATTCTTTTATGCTCAATCAATGTGCTTTAACTAGGTAGGTCATAATGAAAGAAATGGTTGAAATGAAGCTCAAATGAGCCCAAGGATTTATAGAGCTTAGAATACGCCAACAATCATCTTTTCAAGATAAGGGGAAACCTATAGAAAAATCTTATTCAAGTAACTTCCTTTAATTGAGATTAAAATGAATTCAACTGAGATTTGCACTATATTCTGGGGCGAAGCATGGTATGATGTTTTTGGAAGCGCTACCTGTATACAGCAACAAGTTTCAAACTCAAGTCCAAAGTTGCAGATATACAAGAGCCACTTCCCTAAATGTCACACCACACTTAGCCACTGACTATGTTAGGTGCATTTACACACATTCAAGGTTTTTAAAATAGAGGTGCCAGCTTTGGACCATAATATAAGGGAAATGATAAGATCAGTTCAGAAAAAGGATTGCTTCTAAATATTACAAAGCAATATCCTGAGTATAGAATAATCAAGCAGCACACTTACATAAAACTGTTGTTCATTACAAATTATCCGCATGGTTTCATGTGGTAACCTACTTGATTTAGCATAAATAATGCTGTGAATTACAACTGCCACAGAGAGAAACTAACAATCCCTTACATGCATGTAACATAAATTAAATACTAAAAGATTTAATTAATAGTTTGTTCAATAAATTTTGACATCACTGTTACTAAATTCCTCCAATGGAGCATAACTGTAAGATTTACTAAGTATAAACCCTGAAACATTTTTTTAACACAGTACACACAATTACAAGAAGTTAAACCCTAAAAGAGTCAACAGTAATAGAGTAAAAATTTTATTTGAAGCAAAAGGTTAGAAACAGTGATGTATATAACAATTGAAGTAATGAGTTGGTATTCAAACACAACATCACTTAAAATATCCTTACTTGAACAATTGTTTCGGAGACCGGCTCGTCCCCATCATCAGCAACTATCCAACTGGTTGGATCCGTGGTTTCTTGAAGTGAGCTGGTTGTTTGAGGTGACATCTGTTGATTGTGAGATGAACTTCCAAAGAGAGTTTTCAGGCGGCAATTCGAAATTTAACGTATACTGTTTGTTTTTTATAATTAGCAACTTCTCCCAAACATCGAGCTCAGCTGCATTATTGGCTGGCTTTAATAGTTTTATATTTGGTACAATTTCATGATTGGTAGACCAAAAATGGTGGGCTATTGCTGATTTTTCTATTTGTTTGTATTTCACACATCTCATATGTTCCTGTAATCTAATTTGTAAACTTCTTTTGGTTTTTCCTATGTAGAACTTATTACAGTCTGAGCAGTTTATTTTGTATATACCTGATTTCTTGTTTTCAGGTACTGGGTCTTTCAGGTTGTTGCATAATAAGTTTTTTAAACTGAATTTATTTATTGGGGCTAGGGTGATGTTATACTTCTTGAATATCTTGTTGAATTTATGATGTACTTTGGGATGATATGTGAATTTCTTGAACTGTTTCTCGGATTTTGAATCTGTTTCAAAATCCGAGAAACAGTTCAAGAAATTCACATATCATCCCAAAGTACATCATAAATTCAACAAGATATTCAAGAAGTATAACATCACCCTAGCCCCAATAAATAAATTCAGTTTAAAAAACTTATTATGCAACAACCTGAAAGACCCAGTACCTGAAAACAAGAAATCAGGTATATACAAAATAAACTGCTCAGACTGTAATAAGTTCTACATAGGAAAAACCAAAAGAAGTTTACAAATTAGATTACAGGAACATATGAGATGTGTGAAATACAAACAAATAGAAAAATCAGCAATAGCCCACCATTTTTGGTCTACCAATCATGAAATTGTACCAAATATAAAACTATTAAAGCCAGCCAATAATGCAGCTGAGCTCGATGTTTGGGAGAAGTTGCTAATTATAAAAAACAAACAGTATACGTTAAATTTCGAATTGCCGCCTGAAAACTCTCTTTGGAAGTTCATCTCACAATCAACAGATGTCACCTCAAACAACCAGCTCACTTCAAGAAACCACGGATCCAACCAGTTGGATAGTTGCTGATGATGGGGACGAGCCGGTCTCCGAAACAATTGTTCAAGTAAGGATATTTTAAGTGATGTTGTGTTTGAATACCAACTCATTACTTCAAGAGTAAAAATTGTTTGAAAAACATAACATGGGAATTTTAGTTAATTTTTGGAAATTAATCATTTCCTTACACTAGCCATAAATAGGCTAGGTCTTTGATAGATAGAGTCAACATGAAAAATTGAATACCATGGCCAGGATTTGAACCACGGATCTCCTGGTTTCCGCCCAGTAGCTCTATCCCTATCAAAGACCTTAGCCTATTTACAGCTAGTGTAAAGAAGTGATTAATTTCTATCAATTAACTAACATTATAAGAGTTAAATGGTGAAGCCTGGGACTCAAGTACTTACGATAGTAAGTCACCACAGTGTATCTCAGATGCGAGAGCCCCTAGTGGTATACTGGGGAAATATATGATTCAAATAGAGAATTTAATGTCATGACGGCACATTGGCCATGGTAGCTCAATGGGTTAGAGCGACTGTACGGAAACCAGGAGATCCGTGGTTTAAATCCTGGCCATGCAATTGAATTTTTCATGTTGACTCTCTCTATAACATGGGAAATTAGCACAAGAGTAAACTATGCTAAACATGAGCAATATATAAAGATGTTATAGGTACAATAAAAACGGGACAATAATAAGAAACTACACAGCGTTTAGCATGTATAATAGTTTCCATGAATAGTACAACCTGAACTTTTTTGGTTGCTTGCTAAAAACATATAAATAATCAGTCAGCTTTTTGTAATACAACACTCAGAAAAATTGCCATCAGACTAGAAACCCAACAAGTCATTTGTAAGCAGTCATTCTAGGCCATGAGTGTACTCATTGTATTGCTGGTATGTTCACCAGAAGAGCAGAAAAATGATACAAGTCCACTTGTTGTAGAGCAGCTTGGAGAAATCTCCAGTTCTGTTGTGTCACTGCACATAGTGAAAATGTCCATGGTGTAGCATTGCAACTACAATTGGTACAAAATTAATTTAATTACATGGATTGCAAATCAGTAAATGTAAAATCAGCATACTTAGGAATCTTGAATATGACACGGACATATATACCCTACACCACCGAGGCAGGAACATTGATTTGTTTGTTATTCACTAAAATGGAGTTGCAGCACATAATTCATTTTTTTGATTGGTATATAAAGATGGAATCAGTTATCCATCTGAGAAATGAAATGTATTATACCTTGAATTGTCTGGAAATAGTCTGTGAAGTCTCTTTGAATTTTGTATAATTTTAATTACAACAAAGGTTCAAAAGATGGCAAAAAATCACTAGGGAAAATGTAGAGATTATTAAAATATACAGTTTTACTTTCAATAACTTTTTCAAAGGGTTAGCTTTCTCTATGTACGAGTATGGTTTTTGTTCCAAAAGTGAAACCATGACCTTATCCCAAATAAAAAGTTACTGAAAGGTGTGATAAAAGATAACAAACTGACACCATGGGAGAACATTTTAATATAGAAAAATAAGGACCGAGTAATGAACTTTGAAATCCCACCAATCAATAATTTGATCAAGAAATTCATAGTTTCACCACCAGAGAGAAGACAGCAGACAACAACAACAGATGATAGTTGGACCTTCGAGGTTGATATGGAAGCAATGGCTCTCAAAACTGGTCCCCCCCACAAAAAAAAAAAAAAAAAAAAAATGTAAGTGAAGTGTGAAAAACTGACTAAAAATAGTTTTTTTTTTCAATTAATTTGGACATCTCTGTTACTAAATTCAACCAGACATGCATAATTCCTCTGAAGTGCTTTCAATTGAACAGTTTTCAACACAATCTTTCAATAGAGGTGTGCTTTTGAATTACCGGCCATTAAAGAATGAAGGAAGCAACATTTATATACTTGAAAAAATAGATGATAGCACTGTCCTGCAACACTTTCCTGGTTTTGACTAAACTAGGCTACTTATATGGAAGCAAACATGCTAATTTTGAAAATGATAAGTTTTTACATAACATGTACTATTTTTATGAAATTCAATACTTTTTATACATTGGACCTTATAAATTTGAGGGCGGATCAAAAAGTAACGCACAACAATTTTTTTAAAACAAAAGTTTAATAGCTAACAAAAAAAAAAAAAAAAAAAAAAAAAAAAATCACAACTGAACTTATATCTTTTATCTACTGTTCGACATAGTCACCAAGTTTCTCAACACATTTCTCCCATCATGGTATGTTTCAATATGCCCTGTTCGTAGAAGTCAATTTGGTTAGTGTATAGTCCTGTGCAGATTGCTGATTTCACTTCCGCATCTGTCACAAAGTGTTGGCCGGCCAGGAATTTCTTCATGGGGCCAAACAGATGGAAGTCTGATGGTGCAAGATCTGGACTATATGGTGGACGCTGGAGCACCTCCCAGCCATATGCATTGATTTTTTCATGAACAGAAGCGGCAACATGGGGCTGAGCATTGTCATCAAGTTTGACATCGTCTGTATTAATGTTGTGGCATTTGTCACGAAGGTTACAACTCAACTTTGCCAAAGTGTTTATGCAGGCTGCAGTGTTCACAGTGGTCCCATGTTCAGCTAAGTCTACCAATAAAACACCATGCATATCCCAGAACATAGTGACAAGCACTTTCCCAGCAGATTGAGTAACTATGAATTTTTTCTTTACTGGAGAACCAGCGTGTTTTCACTCCAGCGAGGCCTGCTTTGTTTTGGGCATGAAGTGGTATGCCTATGACTCATCACCAATGATAATTCCTTGCAGAAAGCCATGCCCTTGTGCATTGTACCACGTTAGGTTATCCAAGCTTGTCATCATTCATTGACTTTTGTGGTTGTCTGTGAGGTTCTTAGGCACCCAGCGAGCACTAACTTTATGAAATTTCAGTGTGTCATGAATGATATCGTACACAGCACCATAGGAAATATTGAACTCTTGTGATAAGGTTTGCAGTTGCAATCACTGGTTGTTCAAAATTGCTACTTCAATGGCTCTGACATTCTGGTGAGTACCGGCCGTTATAGGTCGCCCGGAACGTGGCGAATCAGTCAAGTTCACATGGCTGCTTGGAAAAATGCACACCAACTGGAGACAGTGGTACAGTCCAAACAATCCTCCCAATACTCGCCATGCATTTCCTGTAAATTTAATTTGGTTTATGCGCTTTGGCCCATAAAAATCAAACTACACCTTGCTCAAAGTATAAACTTGAAAGAAGCGTAGGGACAGTGCAACACAAATTAGCACAAGTGAATCGAGAAGATATTGACACATTGCTTCACTCACACTGTTTATTCACAGGACATGTTTCAAGAGCTCTTGCTCCTATCATCAGCTGGTACTCGATTAGTGCAAGTTGTAGTGGTTTCTTCTTTCTCCGTATTGCAATAGATAGCGTGATGTACTTGTCAAAGATGTCTGGTGGTGGAGTTTCAAAATTCATGACTCTGTGACGATTTTTGTTAATGAAGATTTTTTCCCATATGGAAAGGTCTATGGGGTGATTAACATATTTTATTAGAGATTTTTTCAAATTAAGAATTGACAGCATATTTTCTAAGTTAGACCACATGTCCGGGTTCATACATTTCAAAATTTTTAAGTGTAGTTGTTAAAAGGCCCTCCCAAAAATTCAATCACTACCAAAGAAAAACCAGGAATCTATGAGATCAAATGTGAAACTTGCCCTAAAATTTATATAGGAAAAACAAAAAGAAATATTAACATCAGAACTAAAGAACATATAAGGTACATTAAAAATGGTGAAACAGAAAAATCAGCATTGGCTTTACATTTTTTGAATACTAGACATGACATCAACTTGGAAACATCTCTAATAAAATATGTTAATCACCCCATAGACCTTTCCGTATGGGAAAAAATCTTCATTAACAAAAATCGTCATAGAGTCATGAATTTTGAAACTCCACCACCGGACATCTTTGACAAGTACATCACGCCATCTATTGCCAATACAGAGAAAGAGGAAACCACTACAACTTGCACTAATCAAGTACCAGCTGATGATAGGAGCAAGAGCTCTTGAAACATGTCCTGTGAATAAACAGTGTGAGTGAAGCAATGTGTCAATATCTTCTCGATACACCTTGCTGCTCTTCAAGTGTGGACAACAATAGCATGTGTGCCATCTTTGCATAGTTCACGCTTCTTCCGCTAGAGCTACACATGAACAAAAATAAACCCTCTGTAGAGAAAACTTCAAACTACATCTGTGTGAAATTTGAACATTCCAGCTGCAATACCATGGCAGAAAAAAAATGTTGTGCAATACTTTTTAATCTGCTCTTTTACTTGGAGTATTTTAAAATTTATTTTGTGATTTGTGAGAAAACGTTGTGATAGAAAAAAATGGAAACCACCATTCAATTTAGCAAACTCAACCTAGTTAATATGACATCTCAGACCGCAAATTTTGCATTTTGTATTTATTTTATACATGTGGTATAACGTGTTTTTATACCAAAAACAGTATTTTAAAAATTTATTTTGAGATTTTTGAGAAATCCTTACGCGATAAAAAAAATGGAAAGCACATTTCAATTTAGCACATCCAAGTTAGTTAATATGACCTCTCAGTTCGCAAATTTGCATTTTGTATTTATTTTATAATGCTTATGTTTATACACCAAAAACAGTATTTTCAAAAATAGCTTTGTGATTTGTGAGAAAACCTTACATGATAGAGAAAAGTGGAAAGCACCATTCAATTTAGCACATCAAGGTTAGTTAATATGACCTAAATGCAACTGTTAGGCAGGTAGCACAAATAGAGATAGGTAGAGTTGCCAGTAAAGGGAAGGTTATGGAACTCTGGTATAGAATATTGAATCTGG
Source organism: Mantis religiosa (assembly GCA_030765055.1). Taxonomy (NCBI): domain Eukaryota; kingdom Metazoa; phylum Arthropoda; class Insecta; order Mantodea; family Mantidae; genus Mantis; species Mantis religiosa. The sequence goes on from CM060950.1 coordinate 419,289,122, forward strand.
AAGAAAGGAATTTGTTAAAAGAATGTTTAATTTATCAAGAGTAAAGTTTAAAGAACAAGGGATGGGTAGAATGCCTTATAAATAACCTGGAGAGCTGTGACTTAGGGCAAAAGCGGAGAAAAAGAGAAAGTAATGTAAAAAATTTCTGAAATCTGCAAGAAAAAGATTCAAAGACATAGAAGTATAGAAAATATTTAGTGAAATAGCTGAGAAGAGGTCTTTAGTTTTTTACATAACAATGAAGGGGGCTTGGGGAAGGGAAAAGTGTATAGAAGTGAGAAAATAAGAGAAGATAGAAGGTATAGCATGGGTGAGAGCAGGAGTATGGAGACTAAAAGGAACAAGGAAGGATATTCCACAAAATAACTGTCCCATATGTGGGGGAAATGAGAACTTAGAACATATATTTTTTGAGTGTAAAGGGACAGAAATTTGGAGGAAAGAGCGTATTAATAAGAAATGGTTTAAGTTAGATAGGAATATAGGTATAGCTGAAATGTTTATTACAGATAGTAAGAAGATCGGGCAATTCTTGGACAAAGTTAAAAAAAAGTTGGTTGTGGACAGCGAACAGAACTAATAACAAACTTGCATTGTTATAATTAATTGTTTAGAAATAAGGATTTACTGTAAAAGTGAGAATGACTGGTACAGAGCCAGGGCTGAAGACCGGTCACAGTCAATTGTACTGACTTAGCTAAAATAAATAAATAAAAAATATGACCTCTCAGATCGCAAATTTTGTACTGTGTATTTATTTTATACATATTGCACATGCTTTTACACCAAAAACAGTATTTTGAAAATTATTTATTTTTTTAATTTTGGGAAATCCTTATGCAGTAGAAAAAATGGAAAGCACCATTCGATTTAGCACATCAAGGTTAATTAATATGACCTCTCAGATCACAAATGTTGCATTCTGTACTTATTTTATATGTATTGCATGTTATTATACACCAAAAACAGAATTTTCAAAATTTATTTTGTGATTTGTGAAAAAACCTTAAGTGATAGACAAAAATGGAAAGCATCATTCAATTTAGCACATCAAGGTTAGTTAATATGACCTCACAGATCTTTGCATTCTGTATTTCTTCTATACATACTGCATGCATTTTTATACCAAAAACAGTATTTTAAACATTTATTTTTTGATTTTTGAGAAATGCTTACATGATAGAGAAGAATGGAAAGCACCATTCAATTTAGAACCTCAAGGTTAGTTAATATCACCTTTCAGATTGCAAACTAGGGAACAAAAATTTTATTTTGCAGGACAATGTGGTGGAACCTTCAAGGTTGAAAATGGAACCAACAGCTTTCAGAACTAGTCCCTCAAAAAATTAGAATGTAAGCGACAGAGTGTTAAAAACCAACAACAAATAGTTTTTCAATTAATTTGGACATCATTGTCACTAAATTCCTCCTATCACATATTATTTATATTCTTATTTAACAAAATACAAAACAGGTATATTTACACAGAGAATCCTCAAAATTTTCTCCTACCACAGACCTTTCATCTCTTCTTGTGTTTGGTGTTGCTTTTTAAATAGCACTCAACTTGCTTGCCGGACGCGAGAGAGGTTGGACGTGTTAGTGTGTGTGCTTGTAAATGAAGATGATAGATATACAAATGTACCGAGCGAGGATAGGTGCCTTCGATGCCAGCAAAATTAAATTTAAGAAGAAAGAACAAGGCACAATGGGCTTAAATTGGTGGTTTATCTTGGTAATATGCACTCTTTTGGCTATTGGAGGAGTAGAATTAAACACGGGACCGACGATGGAACAGATAGGCAAAATGCTGGAAAATATCACCAAGGAAATGAAAAGTATGGAAAGCAGACTAGGAGAAAGAATGGGAGAAAAGTTCGACGAGGTCAAATTAGTATTGGGAAAATTTGAGGACGAGGTAAAAGATGAAATCAAAGAGTGTAAAGGCAGATTATTACGTCTAGAAAACTTGGAGGAAGGAAACAGGAAACTGAATTTGATTATCTTTGGTGTAGAAGAGAAAAGGGACATAAAAGCCTGGCAGGACGTAGAAGAGCTATTTCAAGAGAAATTAAAGTTGAAGCTGCTGGGATAGGAAATAGTGGACTGTTTCAGGATTGGATGAAAAGGACCAAGACCAAGACCCATCATAGTTAAAACTGCAACAATGAAATTCAAGTGGGAAGTGCTGAGAAGCAGTAAACAGCTAAAAGGGACAAAAATATTCATTAAACACGATCTGGGAAAGAAAGAGAGGGAATTAAAATCGATAGCTCTAATGGAATTGGAAAAAGCAAGAGAAGCCGGTAAAAAAGCGTTTGTTAAAGGAATGGATTTATGGATAGACAGTGTGAAACAGGAACTCATTCAGCATTACATAGCATGAGAGGGGAATTACATCCTTCGTACGGCGCGTGGCAGAGATGGTATATCGTCAGCAAGCGGCACAGGTCAAGAAAGGCGAATACATACGGAAGCAACAGTGGTAACCTCAGAACAACAGAGCAGGGTGAGGGGAGATACGTCACCAGTGGCATCAACGTCACAACAGCATAGGAAGGGGAGTACAGTTTCGTCACCGGATAGGCCGGCAAAGCAGGTGATGCCATACCTGAGAGAAGATACACATGGCTCAAAAGATCAGCTGGAGGTAAAATGGCCATGAGTATTGTAAGAGCATGTTTAAGGAAATTACCTGACATTAATGTCAAATGGCTGGAAAGGATCTATACGGCCATAGTAGAAAATAAGATGTTGCATGGGGCAGAGATATGGGGAGTGGATGAAGCATGGGAAGAGGTGGATGTTATTAACAAATCCTTCTGTAAATATATTTTGGGCTTAACGGTAGCTTCACCCAATGGGGCAGCACAATTAGAGTTGGGAAGACATTCAACAAGGGTTAATATTATCAAGGAATGTTTTCTCTTGCAGATGAGAAGCAAATTGGGAGAGTCTTGGGCACAAAAAGTAAGGGAACTGATGGAACAGATAGGTGTGGGATATATTTGGAGAAACGAGGAGTATTATTATAGGGGCTTTTGGAAAGAGGTAGAATTAAGGCTGGAAGATTTAGATAGCCAAGTTATATTTACCAGTGTAAGGGAGAAAAGATCATTGAGGACATATAGAGAAATAAAGACAGTGTGGGGGAGGGAGAAGTACATAGATGTGTGTAATAAGTCAGGGCAAGAAGGATTTGCCTGAGCAAGGACAGGAGTTAGAAATTTGAAAGGTATTAGATATGAAAAGGATACAGGGAAATGCCCAATGTGTGTAGAAGAGGATACAGATTGGCATAGTATACTTTATCGCAAACAAACAAAGATATGGAGAGAACGAATTTGGCAACAAAAGTGGGGTAGTTTTAGGGATGGGGGGGGGTATTAATAATAAAGAAAATGTTATTGGTAAAAGGAGAAACGAATGTAAGAAATATAGGTGAATATCTGGGGAAAGTTAGAGAGAAATGGTTAAGATTGATGAAGAATAGCTAACAATTAAGGGCTGGAAAACTAGAACGAGGGATACAAGGGAGAGGAGGGTCATCAATTCACGGAAACCCAGGGGTTATAGTGTATTAAGACTGAGACTCGAGGCAAGCAGGTAGGAAGGGTATGTTAGATGTGAATAAGTCATTTTGTTGTGTGAAAGAAATGTTACAAATGTCAATGTATCAATGAAATTGTAGAGAAAATAATACTCTTATACTAAATAAATACTTTAAATAGCAGTCCCATGTTATTTTTACACTTGTCCTAAAGAATATGCACTAAATTTGGTAAAAATTGGCGCAAGGATGTAAGAGGATATAAGATACATACATACAGTGACTTTTATACTAACAATTACAATTAAATAATCTTATGTTTTGTGTAAATGAAAATTATGTATTTTCATGATGACTAATGCATATTTTGTATCTTTAGGGATTGAAGATTGAAGTCATTGCAAGTCTGATCAGAGGGCCGTCCTTAAAAGAAGAAGAAAATATATATAGAAGAGGTCCGGGTCCTTACTGGAGGTGATCTGAAGGAAATGGAACATAATGAAGTAGTGGATTTCTATTAAAGAGAGAAAAACAAACACATTAACATTATGAACTTTCCCTTCGATATGCCTCCAGCAAAAGTGCAAAAGTTTACTGTGATATTTGTGTTGTTGATTGTTGTTCGTTTCTTGTTGCTGACAAATCAGACAACTGCACCTGAATCTTCATGTTAAATAGAAAGTAAATATTTGACAGCCTCTACAATACCTTTTACTGTGTTTGGAATACAAACTGAAACTACATTTTGCCAAGTTAAAGTGACAAAAAATAATACCACAACATTTTTAGAGTTGTGTACTACATTTTGTAAAGTACTGCTTCTGTAAAAAAAGAAAAAAATCAGTATTAGCATTTTATAATGCACACATTTGGTTTCTCCTAAATTTAAAAAAAAAGAAAGAAAGAAAAGAGGAAAGGAAACTAATTGTTTAGAAGAGGGTGTGAATAGCAATATTTATAATGTCAGATAAGTATCAAAGCTGGTAGTTACGTGAGATGTCTTTTGCACAATGGTAATTTTTTTTTTTTTTTTTTTTTTTTGCCATCATTCCATCTATATGCTGCCTTTAACAAGTAAGGTTATATTGGCAGCTTTTGCCTTTAAAAAGAATTGCTCATTGGCAGTGATATTCACTCCTTTGCCATTGTATTAATCTGTGGATTTGTTTACATTAGGTTTTCTTTATAAACATTAAAATTCACACATTTACACAGAGGAGGATAGCCAGTGATCCTGGAAAGTGAAAACATTTCCATCTTCCAGCCAGAAATTGAATTCCCGACCTCTGAAACTGCTAACCATCAGACAAAGCAATGTTTGGAAACAAGCAAAGCTTTCTGCACTTTGCACTTTTATAGAACTGGTGGCCATTTAGCATTGTGCTAGCCATAAATTATCTTCTTATGAATACGAGATGATTTTCAAAGAATCTACCCCCACCCCATATAACGTATTATATAGACAATTATTTTATTTCTATTTTCTTAAAAATATCTGAAATGATTTTCATTTGGAAAATTGGTACAAAGAATACAGAATATTTATATATTGAATTTTCTGTTAATTGCCTGAGAAATGCTCTTCAGTCTCATTGAACTTTTACAGTTGGGGATAGCTAAAACTTACTGAAGTAAAAATATAGATGATGAAGTATGCTTAATAACAATTTTTGTAGCATTAAGTACTTTGTACATATTCATTTTTATAGATTAGAAAGTGAGAAGGATTTCAGCACTGCAGTCAAGCTTAGGTCTATTGCACCAACTGAAGCTCAGGGAGGAAGGGATGATACAAGAGAGTGTGAAGGGCAGTGATATCTGATGGTAGCAGCTGTAATGGGGTCCCTAATGTACTAAACATTCCCAGTCACTCCTTCATTGTCTCCAAATCCTCTTATCCTCGAATAGATTCAGGCTTAAGGTTCCATGCTGAAGAAGAAACAGTTCTCTCATGAAAACTCATCCACTATAGGCTGCACACTATCACCCATCATGTTGAAACTTGCTACCCTGCAAGAAAAGGAAACAAAATGAGGGACAGAAAAACTTAGGGTAATATATAATCCATTCCAGTATTTGCTTAGTGACTTGGATAAAATACAAAGGACTTAAGGTGAGGATTGTCTAATGAGAATTGAGTTGGATGCCTCCCAAATGTGAGCCTCAAATGCTACTTTTTAAGCCATCCTTCCCTGTAACTTACCCTTCCCTATCTATCCATTGGACTTGGCTTGTGCATGTTGAAACCATGTGACTTAAGTAGATATACATATTGAGACTATTATGTGTTTCAATTGGGATGATGTTTGTTCTTGAACGCTCCTAGGTGAGCAAACAATCAGTCTTGTGGTGTTACATATTGCATTCCCCGTAAATGGGTGGGACGAGCACCAACTCAATCTATCTCTGATAAATACTATTTGCGCTAAGACAACAATTAAAATTTTGCAAAAAGTGACCTGCAAGGAAGGTAGGGAGCTATGTGTGTGTAACATAGCACACACGCCTGCCTCGTAGTGTAGAGGGTTAGCGTATCTGCCTCACGTTTAAGAGGTCCCAAGTTCGAATCTCGGTCAGGGTGAGTTACCTGAATAAGTTTTTTCCGGGGTTTTCCCTTATCCTGAAAGGCAAATGTAGGGTAACTTTAAGCTCTGTGGACCCTGGGCTCATTTGATCATAATTTCACCCATTACGTTCGTGTGATATGACTTAACAGTAGAGGACGTAAATTAAAAAAAAATCACACACATAACATATAGCTCAAATAGTCTTCCTAATACAAATAAAGTACCAGTATATTATAACAATGCATCGCAATGTAACTACTGTAATGAACATCATTATTGGTTGTCATGTATGTGCATACATATATTTGGAATTACCCAGAACTGAAATGTAAATTTTTTACATGATGTGATAAACGAATTACTTTGAATAAGCCAAGATGTTTGTTAAATTTGAGATATAGCTAATGGTACACTTCCTGCTGGCCTGTAGAATGCTGCATCTACAGAATGTGAGGCATTACATGATATATCGAGATTCAACTGTATTGGAACACCACAGTGAAGCGAAAAATTATTAAATTTTAGATGAGTCGCATTTTTTACACATCTGCTTCACTTTCGTACCTATTTTGAGGACATGTTTCGCAAATCTTCGCTTGCATCTACGGCTCTTGTGCGACTGACGCTAGATCCAGCGGTGTGGGTAATTCTGGGGTTGTTGCTGCCATCTGTTGATTTAGTGATGAACTGAAAAGTGGGATTCTCTTCTAGCGGGATTTCAAAGTTCATTAGTTGGTTTTTATGTTTTTCTATGTATATCCTCTCCCATATGACGAGTTCACTATGTTTTTGTACGTATTTTAGTAATTCTGTGCTATCTTCAATTTCATGATTTTCAGACCAGAAATGAGCTGCTATTGCGGACTTATCAATATTTTTGTATCTTAAGTGCCTGAAGTGTTCTTTCTTTCTAGTGCCTATGTTCCTTTTTGTCCTTCCTATGTAAATTTTTTCACAGTCTTTACACTTAATTTTGTAAATGCCTGTATTTTCCTCTGGTTTTATGTTATCAGTATTATTACTGTGAAGTAGGTTTTTAATGTTGTAATTGTTTTTTGGTGCCAATGTTATATTGTATTTCTTGAATATTTTTTGGAACTTTTTTGTGGCCCAGGGGTGGTAAGTAAATTTAGCAAATCTAGTTTCTTGTTTTATTGGTGTGAGAGCTGTGATCTGTTTTAATTTCTTTTGAAGTTTGAATAATTTTAGTTTTTTATCTACAAGGTTTTTTCCATATCCATTTTTAATTGCAGTTTTTAAGATTTGATGGTACTCGTTTTGATATTCTTGCTGGCTGAGAGGTAGATTTACTAATCTGTGTGTCAGACTGTTGATGGTTGCATGTTTGTGTGGAATTGGGTTGAAACTATTTGCTTTGATGTAATTATCTGTGTGTGTTGCTTTTCTATGAATGCCAAATTCTAGTTTTTCATTGCCTTTTTTGATTTTAAGGTCTAAAAAAGGTAGAGTAGAGTCCTCTTCAGTTTCTACTGTGAATTGTATGCTGGGTTCTTGCAGGTTGAGTAGTTTCAAAGCATCATCTATTAGTTTGTAGGGCACTATTGCAAAGATGTCGTCTACGTATCTGTACCATGTTTTAAACATATGAGGGAAGGCTTTAGTAATATGTGTTTCGAAAAAGCTCATGTATAGATTGGCCAAAAATGGTGATAGCGGGCTTCCCATAGCTAGTCCTGAAATTTGTTTGTAATATTTTCCATCGAAGACAAAATAATTTTGATGTATACATAATTCAGTCATTGCCACATATTCTTCTATTGCATTGGCATCCAGGTTTATAGAATTTAGCCATTTTTTCAGTTGAATCAAAAGTTTGTCTAATGGAATGCTAGGGAAGAGGGAGCGGACATCAAAGGATACTAAAGTGTCATGAGGTTTTAGTTTAAGATTTTGAATTTTTTCTACCAGGTCTAAAGAGTTTTTTATACTCAGAGTATGGAATTGTGGAAAGGACTGAAATTTTTTGGTTAGCCATTTTGCCAGAAGGTAAGTAGGAGTGTTTATATTATTTACAATGGGTCTCATGGGTATGTTGGGTTTGTGTATTTTAGGCAAACCATATATTCTTGCAAGGGTAGGGTTGTCTGGTTTGATAATTTTTTGTTCTGTAGTTGTTAAAATTTTACTATTAATGATGGTTTTTTGTACATCTTTTATGCATCGGTTGAGTGGATTAGAATCTATTTCCTGGAATTCTTTTTGTTGTAGTAACTCTAACATTTTTTCTTTGTATGTAGCTGTATCTAAGATTACTATTTTGTTCCCTTTATCAGCCCTTGAGAAGATTACATCCTTTTTCCTTAAAGATTTAATTATCTGAATTTGTTTCAAATGTTTTATTGGCTTTTTATTTATTAAGTTTTCCAATATAGGAGCTGATTTTTTTCTAATTATATTTTTGTCCATGGTTTCCAAGCCTTCTACTGCTAATTCTATGTCTGCAATGAATTCATCCGGGTTGCTGGAGTATGTTATACATGTTTTTAGGCCTTGGTTAAGTACATCTTTTTCTTCGTTGTTAAAATTTTGCTTTGAGAGATTAATTACACTATCTAGGGATGTGTTCTTTGCTGAAATTTTGTTATGTTTTGGTTGCCAATGATTATGATTACGTTTTAGTTTCTTATTTTGACGATAAACTTTCTCTTTGACTTTATAATTGATATGTTCAAATGATTTGGCTTCTAAGTGGTCCCATGCTGTGTTTCCTAGTAATTTTACAATTTTCAGATGTAGGTTATACAAAGAGAGGTCTATATTAGTTATTTTTCTGTAGTGATTTGTTTTTTCGGCTTTTAACACGGCTTTTTCAGCAGCTAATTGTTCTATACTGTTATTGTTAAATTTTACTATTTTTCGTACAAATTTCGGAGAAAAGTTACGTTTTAGGCAATTGTTGATAAATTTTATGTCCGCTGATATTAATCTTCTTTTTGTCTTTAGTTTCAAATATTGTTTTATTTCTTTCTTGTTGCCGAAATGTTCGTTGAAATATTCAAATGTGAACGATCTTACCTCCATGTTGTCCGGTTTTTAAAGTTGGTTGGATCTAACCTTCGCGTGTTCCTCTTGACTTAACGTCACTTCAATATATCGAGATTCAACTGTATTGGAACACCACAGTGAAGCGAAAAATTATTAAATTTTAGATGAGTCGCATTTTTTACACATCTGCTTCACTTTCGTACCTATTTTGAGGACATGTTTCGCAAATCTTCGCTTGCATCTACGGCTCTTGTGCGACTGACGCTAGATCCAGCGGTGTGGGTAATTCTGGGGTTGTTGCTGCCATCTGTTGATTTAGTGATGAACTGAAAAGTGGGATTCTCTTCTAGCGGGATTTCAAAGTTCATTAGTTGGTTTTTATGTTTTTCTATGTATATCCTCTCCCATATGACGAGTTCACTATGTTTTTGTACGTATTTTAGTAATTCTGTGCTATCTTCAATTTCATGATTTTCAGACCAGAAATGAGCTGCTATTGCGGACTTATCAATATTTTTGTATCTTAAGTGCCTGAAGTGTTCTTTCTTTCTAGTGCCTATGTTCCTTTTTGTCCTTCCTATGTAAATTTTTTCACAGTCTTTACACTTAATTTTGTAAATGCCTGACTTTTCCTCTGGTTTTATCTTATCAGTATTATTACTGTGAAGTAGGTTTTTAATGTTGTAATTGTTTTTTGGTGCCAATGTTATATTGTATTTCTTGAATATTTTTTGGAACTTTTTTGTGGCCCAGGGGTGGTAAGTAAATTTAGCAAATCTAGTTTCTTGTTTTATTGGTGTGAGAGCTGTGATCTGTTTTAATTTCTTTTGAAGTTTGAATAATTTTAGTTTTTTATCTACAAGGTTTTTTCCATATCCATTTTTAATTGCAGTTTTTAAGATTTGATGGTACTCGTTTTGATATTCTTGCTGGCTGAGAGGTAGATTTACTAATCTGTGTGTCAGACTGTTGATGGTTGCATGTTTGTGTGGAATTGGGTTGAAACTATTTGCTTTGATGTAATTATCTGTGTGTGTTGCTTTTCTATGAATGCCAAATTCTAGTTTTTCATTGCCTTTTTTGATTTTAAGGTCTAAAAAAGGTAGAGTAGAGTCCTCTTCAGTTTCTACTGTGAATTGTATGCTGGGTTCTTGCAGGTTGAGTAGTTTCAAAGCATCATCTATTAGTTTGTAGGGCACTATTGCAAAGATGTCGTCTACGTATCTGTACCATGTTTTAAACATATGAGGGAAGGCTTTAGTAATATGTGTTTCGAAAAAGCTCATGTATAGATTGGCCAAAAATGGTGATAGCGGGCTTCCCATAGCTAGTCCTGAAATTTGTTTGTAATATTTTCCATCGAAGACAAAATAATTTTGATGTATACATAATTCAGTCATTGCCACATATTCTTCTATTGCATTGGCATCCAGGTTTATAGAATTTAGCCATTTTTTCAGTTGAATCAAAAGTTTGTCTAATGGAATGCTAGGGAAGAGGGAGCGGACATCAAAGGATACTAAAGTGTCATGAGGTTTTAGTTTAAGATTTTGAATTTTTTCTACCAGGTCTAAAGAGTTTTTTATACTCAGAGTATGGAATTGTGGAAAGGACTGAAATTTTTTGGTTAGCCATTTTGCCAGAAGGTAAGTAGGAGTGTTTATATTATTTACAATGGGTCTCATGGGTATGTTGGGTTTGTGTATTTTAGGCAAACCATATATTCTTGCAAGGGTAGGGTTGTCTGGTTTGATAATTTTTTGTTCTGTAGTTGTTAAAATTTTACTATTAATGATGGTTTTTTGTACATCTTTTATGCATCGGTTGAGTGGATTAGAATCTATTTCCTGGAATTCTTTTTGTTGTAGTAACTCTAACATTTTTTCTTTGTATGTAGCTGTATCTAAGATTACTATTTTGTTCCCTTTATCAGCCCTTGAGAAGATTACATCCTTTTTCCTTAAAGATTTAATTATCTGAATTTGTTTCAAATGTTTTATTGGCTTTTTATTTATTAAGTTTTCCAATATAGGAGCTGATTTTTTTCTAATTATATTTTTGTCCATGGTTTCCAAGCCTTCTACTGCTAATTCTATGTCTGCAATGAATTCATCCGGGTTGCTGGAGTATGTTATACATGTTTTTAGGCCTTGGTTAAGTACATCTTTTTCTTCGTTGTTAAAATTTTGCTTTGAGAGATTAATTACACTATCTAGGGATGTGTTCTTTGCTGAAATTTTGTTATGTTTTGGTTGCCAAAAATTAAGTGTAAAGACTGTGAAAAAATTTACATAGGAAGGACAAAAAGGAACATAGGCACTAGAAAGAAAGAACACTTCAGGCACTTAAGATACAAAAATATTGATAAGTCCGCAATAGCAGCTCATTTCTGGTCTGAAAATCATGAAATTGAAGATAGCACAGAATTACTAAAATACGTACAAAAACATAATGAACTCGTCATATGGGAGAGGATATACATAGAAAAACATAAAAACCAACTAATGAACTTTGAAATCCCGCTAGAAGAGAATCCCACTTTTCAGTTCATCACTAAATCAACAGATGGCAGCAACAACCCCAGAATTACCCACACCGCTGGATCTAGCGTCAGTCGCACAAGAGCCGTAGATGCAAGCGAAGATTTGCGAAACATGTCCTCAAAATAGGTACCAAAGTGAAGCAGATGTGTAAAAAATGCGACTCATCTAAAATTTAATAATTACATGATATGTTTGTTTATGAATGGTTCATAATCTCTATATACTCTAAAAGAGTTCAAAGCAGTATTATTCAGTGGTTCTTCCATTTAAAAACCAGATAAAGTATATCAGCTGGATCAATTTGCAATTGAAATGAGACATGAGGTACTCCTCCTTACCCCTTTACACTGCCGGTACAATCCATTTGACTTAATGTGGGCTCAACTTATGCTGTAAACAGAAATAATACTTTTAAACTGACTGATGTTGAACGACTTATTCATGAAGAAATTAACAAGGTAACACAAGACTGGGAAAACTTCATGAGACGTACAGATAAACTACAAGAAGGTGAATTTTGAAAGGAAATAGCATGTGACGAGATTTAGGAGCCTATCATCATAAATTTGCAATACTCGTAAGCTGAAGGCATTGACAATGACGAACTGTCTCTTGATGTAAGTGACATTCACAGCTGTATTGATGAGCCACTGGCAATTCCATTGGATTAGAAAAATAGGTAGTTCATAAACTATAATCATAATTATAGAATTTAAAACTTGTGCATAATATGCAAATATCCATGTTGCAGTTGTATTTTCAACAACTGCATTATTGTAAAAAGTTTGAAAATTTCAGTTTGGGTTCTCTTATGTTTAGTGCCAAGGGGACCCGTATGGTCAAGGATAGTGTGTGAGAGAGAGGGAAATATGAAAAGAGTGAGGGTAATGAGGTGGTAATGCTGACTGCGCTAATGCATCTGATTTGTTGTGGTCCAGAACTCTTCCCATTTGAAACACATAATTAACAATATATATTCAATATAAACATGTCTCCATGGTAAATGCCTCCCTGCTAGATATTGTCTTCTAATTCATTGAGCATATGGAAATTTGTTACATAAACTTTCTTACTCTTTCTATAAGAGGCCTTTCCTTATCTAATATTTTATCATTCAGGTCAATGCTTCTTTCTGTCTAATATGGACCCTGCCTTTTTAAATGTTTCTATCAACCATAAATTTTGTATTGCTTAGCTGAGAATGTTTGAATAAATTCAAGATGACAGTCCAAATGTGATTGAGCAAAACTTAATGCAATAAACACATACTGTCCTATAGTATGCCCCTTGATAACTACACTCAATGGCATTCCACCATGCCGAACAACATGAGGTCATTCAACTCAAGTACATGCTATTTAGATGCATGTAATAATTAATTTGAACATATATGATTGCTTAGCAGAACTATATAGTTTGTTTTATATAATAATGATGTGGTATTACTTTTAGCACCAAAGTTGGATGGTTGAACATTTTCATTAATTGATGTATGTCATAGTAGAATTCTTAAGTTTTAAATGAATGAGCCACCTAAGTTTTTAAACAATTCTTTGATTGAACATTTTGTGCAGTAGTTAGGGAGCATTTACTAAATAATTTCAGCTTTATATATAGAACAAAATTAGAATCTTGTAACTTTACATCTGACCACAAAATATTATTTGTATGTAATTTAACAGAAGTTATAAAAAAAACTGATTTTTATACATTATACAGATTTTTTGTAGTATTTATTTATTCTTTAAAATTTCTGTGATAACATTTAAAGTGCATTTATAAAATATACTGTATCACACATTTAAAATTTTGTAAATTCACAAATGATGCTTTAAATAATTATAACATTAGCAGGAATGGACATGAAAAATATTGGTATGACAATCTAACTTCACTATTTTAAAAAGGACTTTGGGCATGTTTCAGAGGCTATTACCTCCATCCTCAGGATATTTGCTGACAAACATAGGTAGCGGCCTGTAGATGTCTCTTTGCAGTGCAGACAAATTTTAAGAGTACTGTGAAAAAATTTACAAAGCAAAAACAAAGACAAACATTAGTCAACACGTCAATGTAAAAACACAAGCAAACAAATAAATCAGCAGTAGCACTTCATTTTTGGACCTAAATTTTCACAATGAATCAAAGCTAGTAAAACCTGACGATAATGCAGCTGATCTAGTGTTTTGGGAAAATCTATTAATACAAAAAGTAAACAGAAGTTATAATTTTGATATATCACAATATTCTGGGAAGAGCCTCTGAAGCCCTCTTCATTCTGAATGATTTTTGCATAACTGGCAAACTGTAAGAGATAGAAAAAATCTAACTACACACACACACGCACACACGCACGCACACACACACACAAATATATATATAAATCTCATTTAAGTACATAATTTGCATCCATTTCTTTTTGTGGACTTAACCCTTTTTCATGGCATTCTGTCTTATTGGTTTGAGTTTTCCAATACTTCCTAGTTATTCAAAAGAGAACAAAATTTCAAAGCATCACTTAGCATCCACCTCTAAGATGATTTGATTAATGTTTAAGCCTACTGTATGGAGGGCTGTTTGTGATCTATGATTACAACTTTAAATGTGCACAGAGACTCCTTAAACATGCCTATGGAAATGAGCTAGCTACAGCAGTCTCAATGAGTACTTTTTAGTTTGTGGAAGTGTTGACTTGTTCTTGTCGCATAAAATGGGGCCAAAAATAGAACCATTTTGGAAGGGGTACATTAACCCTTTCACTGATATGGACATCATATGACGTCCAAGTTAAAATGCCCCAAACCGATATGGACGTGTATAGACGTCCTGCGCATACATGCATTTAATGCTCATTTAACGCCAATTATTTTAATCTTCCTATTTTACAATAAATTTAAATTAGTTCTATAAGGGATGTAAACATACCCTTAAAGGTTTCTTTTAAAATTGTACACCTCCAAACCTGGATAAACACCCAAGGGCACATCTGCAGATTCACACCAAATAATATTCGTTTCCTTGCGAACTTCTTTTTTGCAATACACTACACAGTTTCGAAAACTTTTTTGGTTGTGGGTGGTATCCTTTTAGGAAAGTGTTTTCTCTCAACTATGAGGGCTAATTCTTACCCCCCAGTATAATGAGGCCTCTTGAGTATTATAGTACTCAATTAGGTTACGAGCTCCTTATACGCGCAAGTACAGGTAGATGAATGTCTTACATGAATTTACAGCTCTGAAAATTACAAAACAATTATGCATGATTACATCCAGTGGTATAAAAATACCTTTTTTTACTATTTAACTGTTTTCCGTAAAGAGGGATAGCTAGTAATGGCTCATCCACATCACCCATATTTGACCCGCCATTTCCCCAAACAATGGAGTAGCTAACATGCCGTCTGTAGACCAGTACACGTCACTGCTAATTATATCCTAAACATCTTCATAATCCTACAACAAATCTTCCAGATTTTCTACAGTAGTATCAGAAGCCTGTACACGTCATATGCAAGGTAATTTATTTGCTACATTACAGGGATGTGCCATTCATTTAGCTCTTGATAGCTATAAGAAATCACTCTGAATACAGAGAGAGTATAAATAACTAAAATACTGTGCGAAAACAGCTGCATCAGGCTACCAGAAACCTTGGTTGAGAAACACTGTAATAACAGATGCTGACAGGGAGTTTTCTTTCCAGTGTAATGCAACATATACTCGTATGATTATCGCTTGGTATAGCATAAATAAACTAAACTTGAACCGGAGAAGTTGCTTGTGTAGCTAAACATACATACATTGGTTCGTATACACACAAAACAAAATGATTCACATATTAGGCGCGTTCGGTGCAAAGAATGGCTTTTGCTACAGTGAAACAAAGTAGGGAAATTTCAACGGTTTATTAATGTAGTCTCTACTTTATTGTTACTGTAGATTTAAACCACCTTTAATGAGTTTTAAACCAGTTTTTGTTTCGTTTAAATAACTTAATAAATACGGAAGATACGGAATTGTATTTATGATGTATTTTTACAGCATTAACAATTTAAATGTCTTGTTCTGTTTATGGGTATCCGTTTCCGGCTCTGAATGGTTTAAATGGCCATTGGCGAAGTGGTTAATGCCCTTTCTGATGCAAAATATTTGTATTCAGAGATAATTAAACAATGTAAGAGGCATGGTTTCACCATTTCTAAGAAAGGCATCTGAAATGTGCTAGATAAAAGAGGTAACACTAGAAGGAACCTTACTCCAGAGTGCAAGAAACATGTAAAACCATGACTGGCCAACAGCCATACTCCAGAGGTGGTTCAAATGGTCATGAATCTTGTCTGAGGCCTGAATCTGGTGATGCAGAGAGCAATTACATTGAAGTTGGAAATCTCCAGGACAACTGTGAACACCATTATCAACCAGAATTTAAACCTTAAAAAGCAGAGTCCACAAGCTGTTGCCCTGGCATATTGCAGAACGTGCCACTAACTGCAGAAAGTTATATGAACGCTACTTGGTGGGTGACAAGTGGATGTTTGTGGTCACATTAGATGAATCATATGTTTATGTAAAAGACTGCAACAAACCCCGGGCCATATATTACCATCCAAGGGGAGAAAAAATGTTGAAAGATGGTATAGGGAAGCTAAGGAATGTTTTCCCAGTGGTTTAATGGTTATAGCGAGATACAGCAACAATGGGAATTTAACTATCTGACAGGTGAAAAAAAAAAGTTGAAGTCAACTCAGCATATTATCAGACTACGGCTCTAAACTCCATATTCTGCACAGAAATCCCTGCTATCTATGGTGCAGATGCAATTAAGATCTTGCTGCACCGAGATAAGGCATCAAGCCATACATCTGCTTCAACCCACCAGTTTTTGGAGAAAAGGGAGTGAAAAATGGGAATCTAATCTATCATATTTAGCCCGAAACACATTAGTATGGGGAATGTCTGGCTGGTTCACTGGCAGACAGGGTTGTGCGATGCCTCAAAGTCTCCGGTACTAGCCTGTAGTGCTAGATCAGGCACTTCTTAGTCTGACTGAGGTTATTGGTAGCCTTCCTGGATGGGTTGATGCATGTAAGTGGCATATTCACTTCGATTGGTAATGGCGAGTGGGTTTGTAGCCTAGATACCATTCTACTGGAAAACCCTACGGAGGCATGTGGCTCCCCAGTCTTAAGGGGGAGACTTCGGTCCCCTTGTAGACCTTAACCTCAGATATCCCATTTAACAACATCCCTGACAAATCTCCTGATACCTCGCCAGTGGATTTCTGTGCTTTTGGGTTATTGAAAAGAGCCCTTGGAAGTAGATCACATACATTGAATGGACTCTAGAAAGTCGTCCAGGAAGGGTCGGGCAAGTTAAACACTTCACTTTAACTTCCTTCTGTTATGTGACAGGAGTGAGTGAAAACTTTCACACGGAATGTGTAGAAAAGTCATGCAAATATTATACATAAGATTTTTTAAAATAGTGAAGATTCTGCTCAGATAATACTGATTTAAATGTTTGTAAGAGTTTTTGAAGCTTATAAGTCTAAGATGAAAAAACTGAAAGGAATATGCTGGACCTGCGATCATAAAGGAAGGGGAAAAAAATCTCTCGTGTCTAATCACTACGGCCACAAACACTTTAATATTTTAATGTTATTTGGTATCAGAGGCAGGAAGAAGTCAGTAGATCCAGTTATGCAATTCCAATAACAGTATGATTTTTGTATAATAATCAGTTCTAAAAGTAATGCTCTGGTATTACATTACAAAGTTAAAAGTTTCTGTGCCATGAGTGACCTTGAAAGTCTCTGCTTCCAAAAGAACAATGCTCATTAGAAATATTCCAGCCAGTTAGACTGATTATTCTATTAAAGTGTAGTGAAGAAAATTACCCAAGAAGTTTTGAAGTTATAATCATTAGCATTGCAGAAAGTGATACACAGGACAGCTGACTGACTGACTGACTGACTGACTGACTGACTGACTGACTGACTGACTGACTGACTGACTGACTGACTGACTGACTGACTGACTGACTGACTGACTGACTGACTGACTGACTGACTGACTGACTGACTGACTGACTGACTGACTGACTGAATTCCTTTTACTCCGATGTGGGGCATAGGGCACATATTAGAGCTCTCTATCTGAACCTTTTTGTTGCCATCTTCTTGTTCTTAGTTCAGGAGTGGCCACTGGCTGGCACAGTCCTGCGCCAGGTCAACCTCAGTCTACCTCTCCTCCTTGCTCCTTGTGGGTTCCATTCCAAAGTCTGCTTTGGAATATGTTGTGGACCTCCTCTCAGAGTGTGTCCAATCCATCTCCATTTTATTTTTTTTTTATTTTTTTATGGTTATCTCAGCTTTCAGTTGTAGGGTGTGCTGCCATAGTTCTTGGTTTGAGATAACATGTGGCCAGCGTACTCCCAATATTGTGCTCAAACATTTATTGATGAAGGTTTGTATTCTTGTTGTACTTTGTGCTGTCACCTTCCATGTTTCACACCTATAAAAGAGGACAGATTTAACATTTGAGTTGAAGGTCCTAGTCTTCAACAATATTTCATGAGATCTCCATACTGGTCGCAGCTGGGCAAATGCCCCTTTTGCCTTTTTGATCCTATTTTTGGCGTCCTGTGTTGCCCTTCCATTTTTGGAAACAATATACGCAAGACAGATACTGCGATGATATGATGAATGTGAATTCCTTAAGCCTGTGAAAAAAAAAAAAAAAAAACATCCCAGCTTGCTTCTGATTACTGTCACCCGAACGTCGGAACACACTATAGAGCGGGCAAGCAGGAGACGGTCGGCGTTTGCCACGCCCCCCTCGTTTGTCTTATAGCGGTAAACAAGGGGTGGCTGGGAAAAAAACATCACTGCGCAGTCTCTTTCTGTTCCACCTGTGCTCTCGAACTTACGGGATATTTCATCTAATCGAGAACCTTCCAGATCGACCAGCTGACCCTATATAAGGAACACGCGGGGCAAGAGGAGTCAGTCAGTGCTTGACGTGCTAGCGAACGGACGAGAAGACTGTGTACGTGCATCGGAACGGTAACGGACGAACTGGTGAATCGTAATTGTGTGCATTACGTAATTCTGTGTAATTGACAAGTGTCTAACTGTAAGTCGGTGTAAATGAACATTTTTAAGTGGTGCAATTGGACTTTTCATTTCACGAACCCACAAAGTCACACTGGTGTCAGGAAGCGGGACGGTAACATCACCGAACATTACGGCCATGGAATCGGCATTGGAAATGCTTTTAGCGAAGATGAACGAGTTAACAACAAAAACGGAAGCGGCAAATAACAACCTGGCCGCGGAACTGAAGCAAATGAAGACGGTCAACGACAACATCACCGAGAAGATGAAAGAAATGAAGGCCGAAATAACAGTGAAGACAGAAGAAATGAAGACCGAATTAACAGCGAAGACGGAAACGGCAAACAACAACTTGGCCTCGACAATGACCGCAAAGATGGCCGAACTGACCGCGGAAATGAAGGTGGCGAACGAAGCTCTCGCCGCCAAATTTGAAGAACAGTTGGCCGGCGTGAGGGATGACGTGACGGAGCTGGGCAAGCGGATGGGCCAAGTGGACGAGCGCGTCGAGGACCTGGCGAACCGCTTCAATGACCTAGAGGAAAAAGGCCGACAAAAACGCCAAGTCCCTGAACGCCATGGCGGAAGACGTCAAAGACCTTGCTAACCGCGTTAGCAACCTGGAAGGAAAGGCCGACAGCAGCGCCAAGTCCCTGAGCGCCATGGTGGAGGACGTCGTCGGCAGAAGGTTGAAGGATTTGAAGGCCGACGCACCGGGACGCGACACAACATCGGTGCGCTCCAAACCTCCGAAATATGACGGCGCGTCAACATTTGAGGTCTTCCGCCGCCAGTTCGACACAGTGGCCAAGCACAACAGATGGTCACCGGAGGAGGAGGCCACACAGTTAATAGCCAGCCTCCAGGGACGGGCCGCGGAAGTCCTAAACGCGGTGCAGGCAACGGCGGCGCCCAAGGACATCTGGGAGGCCCTGGAGAATCGTTTCGGGAACCACCGCTTAGCCACAGCGTACCGCAGCCAACTAAAGGTAAGGTCACAGCAGCCGGGGGAGACGCTGCAGGAGTTCGCCATAGCGATTGAGCAGCTGGCTAGCAAGGCCTCGGTTGACCTGCTACTGGAATTCGTATCCCGGGAAGCCGCCTACAACTTTGTCGACGGGGTACGGGACACGGAGATTCGTCAGCGCCTAATGCTCGGCGATTATAAAACCATCCATGAGGCGCTGACAGCGGCATTAAGGATGGAGGCGGCCAAGGTAACATCTATCCCGTCGTCGAGAACGAGGAGTGTCCGCTACGCCGGAGACAGAAGACCAGCTGAGGGACGCCGGCGAACACCTAGTGGCCTGTGTTGGGGTGTGGACAGCCCGGACACCTGCAGAGAGACTGCCCAACCAGGAAGAGCAGCCGGAAAACGAGTAAGGGCCGTCGTGGGGAGGGGCACGTCGGCGCCATCACCACCATCCCCTCGAGTGACACTGCGCGCCGTCAGCCGGCGTATGGATGACAGCCTCATCGCTGACGGTTGGGTGAGAGGAAAGCCGTGCCGCGTGCTGGTGGACACCGGGGCGGCCGTGACCATCATCAGACCTGACGTGGCGAAGGGTTTGCCGACAAGGAAGCCGAGCCGACCATACCAGCTTGTCACGGCATCGGGCGACACCTTGTCTGTGGAGGAGGCCCTGCTGGAGCTGACCTTGGGACGGAGTGCCGTGCGTCTGTGGGTGTTCGTCGCGAAGGTGGCTGAGGAGGTGATTCTGGGACTGGATGACCTCAGGAGCCATGAGGCGACGGTCGACGTCGGCAAGAAGGTCCTGCGGCTCAACGGAGAAGAGGTTATACTCCGTCAACCAGAAGAGCGCCTTGGAATTTGCGGGGTCGTCTTGGTCGAAGACGTGGTTGTGCCCGCGAGGGGCGAGGTTGTGGTGACGGCGCGACTGGAAGGCCAGAGAACCAGGAACATGATGCTGGACCAGAAGACGCCTGTGCACGGACTATGTATAGCCAGGGCACTGCTGCCGTGCCGAGAGGAGGTGCCAGTGAGACTGCTAAATCAAACGGACACCGATCACGACGTCCAGGCCGGGACGGGATTGGGAACGTGCGAACCCGTGGTAAGCGTAACAGCAATCGACAAGACGCAGGAGCCGGTGCCGACGCAAAACGTGGGGCCCCGGCTAGAAGGCTTACTGGAGAGGGCGGCCGACCACCTCACCGCAGAGCAACTGGAGAAAGTTCGACTACTGCTAAGACGATACCAGCGCGTCTTCAGCCAAGATGATAGTGACTACGGCCGCACGGACAAAGTGCTTCACCGCATCGACACCGGGGACGCCCGGCCTATTTGGCAACCACATAGACGCGTTCCCCTGGCGAAGCAAGAGGCGGTACGAGACATGCTGGAGGACATGAGATCCAGGGGAGTGATTGAAGAGTCGGACAGTCCTTGGTGTTCCCCTGTAGTCTTGGTGACGAAGAAGAACGGTGAGCTGCGCTTCTGCGTAGACTACAGAAAGCTGAACGCTGTCACCTGGAAGGACTGTTTTCCCTTACCGCGGATTGACGACACCCTGGACACGCTAGCTGGTGCACAGTGGTTCTCGACCCTGGACCTGAAGTCGGGCTACTGGCAGGTAGCTCTAGACCCAAAAGACAAGGAGAAGACCGCATTCTCGACAGGTAAAGGGCTCTGGCAGTTCACAGTTATGCCCTTTGGCCTCTGCAACGCACCAGCTACCTTCCAACGCCTCATGGAGTCAGTGATGAGAGGGCTGACTTGCGATGCCTGCCTGCTATACCTGGACATCATCATCGTCGGGAAGACTTTTGAAGATCACCTCGAGAATCTGAGTAAGGTGCTACAGAGACTGCAGGCGACCAACTTGAAGCTGAACGCGAAGAAGTGCCAGCTCTTCTGCAAGGAAGTGAACTACTTAGGCCACATAGTCTCAGCAACCGGAGTGGCCACAGACCCGGAGAAGACACAGGCTGTGAGAGATTGGCCTCGCCCAAAGGATAAGAAAGAGTTGCGCAGTTTTCTGGGGCTGTGCAGTTATTACCGGCGCTTCATAAAGGGGTTCTCCAACATCGCAAAACCCCTCACCCGCCTGACAGAGGAACACCGGCCTTATGTGTGGACGGAGGACGCCGAAAACGCTTTCCAGCACCTAAAGGAGACCCTGTGCAGTGCTCTAATTTTGGGTTTCCCACAACCGGGTGGCGCCTTCATTGTGGACACCGACGCTAGCGACCATTGCATTGGAGGTGTCCTATCGCAGATCCAGGACGGCCATGAGCGGGTGATAGCCTACTACAGCAAGACGCTATCCAAGGCAGAGAAGAATTACTGCGTCACCCGACGAGAATTATTGGCGATAGTAACCTTGGAGCACTTCCACAAGTACATGTACGGTCAGCCATTCCACCTGAGGACTGACCATTCCGCCCTAACCTGGCTATTGAGCTTTAAGAACCTGGACGACCAGACTGCACGTTGGGTCCAGAGGCTGCAGAAGTACGACTTTACCTCGAAACATCGTAGAGGAAAGAGCCACGGTAACGCAGACGCCTTGTCCCGAAGACCCTGTCCAGAAGAGTGCGGCTAGTGCACAAGAGTGGAAGAGAAGGAGCGTGCCGCAGCAGTCCGAGTAGTTGTGGCAGTGCCTGCGGACGGCTGGGGTAGCGCAGGCCTGAGGAGGGAGCAGTTAGCGGACGCAGACTTGGGGCCACTCTTGAGGGAAGAGGAGGCAGGGACGAGACCAACCTGGGAGGACATCGTACCGAAGAGCGCCACCTACAAGTCGTACTGGGTCCAATGGGACTCGTTGAAGACCAGAGAGGGCGGGCTGTTCCGGGTATGGGAGTCACCCGGTGGGAAGACGCAGAGAGAACAGTTGGTACTTCCCCGGAGTAAGGTCCCGGAAGTCTTGGAGGAAGTGCACGCCGGTACTTCGGGAGGACACCTAGGAGCGAACCGAACGATTGACAAACTACGGCAGCGCTACTACTGGCTGAGACTCCGAGCAGATGCTGAGAGATGGTGCCGTCAGTGTCACGTGTGCGCGGCGAGTCGTGGCCCCCAGACTAGGAGCCGGGGTCGCATGCAGCAGTACAACGTCGGAGCGCCATTCGAACGGATCGCCGTTGACATTGCTGGACCGTTCCCAGTTTCCGACCGAGGCAACAAGTACCTAATGGTGGTCGTGGACTACTTCACCAAGTGGCCTGAGGTGTATGCCATCCCAAACCAAGAGGCAAAGACAATCACAGACTGTCTCATGGAGCAAGTGTTCTGTCGATTTGGGGTGCCGTTAGAGCTACACAGTGACCAGGGTACCAACTTTGAGTCCAACCTAATGAAGGAGGCACTACAAAGGCTTGGGGTGAACAAGACCCGCACGACGCCTCTACATCCCCAGTCGGATTGCATGGTCGAAAGATACATCAAGACCTTAGAAGAACACCTGAGGAAGGTCGTGGCCAGCCATCAGCGAGACTGGGACGTCAAGGTGCCACTGTTCTTGCTGGCCTACCGCTCGTCTACACACGACACAACTAGGATGACGCCAGCCAGCTTAATGTTCGGCCGAGAGTTACGCCTCCCTTGTGACCTGGCTTTTGGAAGCCCTCCGGAAGCGAAACAGCCAGCGACCGAGTATGTGGAGAACTTGGTGGACCATCTCCACGACATGCACGAGATGGCTCGCCAGAACATCCAGAAGGCGAGCGACCGCATGAAGACCAGGTATGACAGGCAAGCCAACAGCCAAGGGTTCCAGCAAGGTGACCTGGTCTGGTTGTACCGCCCTACCCGGACTAAGGGACGCTGCCCGAAGCTCCAGCAGCCATGGCAAGGACCGTACCGGGTGGTGAAGAGGATTAACGACTTGGTCTACCGCATCCAGAAGGTTCCCCGACGGAAGATGTTGGTGGTACACCTGGATCGCCTGGCACGCTACGATGGTGCTGTTCGGGACGACCAGCTTTGAGGAGGGAGCAGTGTCACCCGAACGTCGGAACACCCTATAGAGCGGGCAAGCAGGAGACGGTCGGCTTTCGTCACGCCCCCCTCGTTTGTCTTATAGCGGTAACAAGGGGTGGCTGGGAAAAAAACATCACTGCGCGGTCTCTTTCTGTTCCACCTGTGTTCTCGAACTTACGGGATATTTCATCTAATCTAGAACCTTCCAGATTGGCCAGCTGACCCTATATAAGCAACACGCCGGGCAAGAGGAGTCAGTCAGTCTGTCAGTCAGTGCTTGACGTGCTAGCGAATGGACGAGAAAACTGTGTACGTGCATCGGAACGGTAACGGACGAACTGGTGAATCGTAATTGTGTGCATTACGTAATTCTGTGTAATTGGCAAGTGTCTAACTGTAAGTCGGTGTAAATAAAGAACATTTTTAAGTGGTGCAATTGGACTTTTCATTTCACGAACCCACAAAGTCACATTACTGTGTTTTAATATATGAGGTATTTCAGAATTCAATTTATTAAGGTGCTGATGGAACAGTTTGAGATAGGACTTGTGGTTTCAGAGAAACTAAAAAGGCTCCCAGATTCAGATATATAGGCAAAATATTAAATATCTAACTTAGCTATGAAAACTCAAGTTGGATTTATACAAGAAGTAGCAAAATTAATTTAGAAGTACAAAGAAACAAAGAGAGGTATCAACCCAATTGATAATTTCAGCATTGATTATACTCTAAATTTAAATAATTTCATTAACAAATGAGAAACTCCTCTAGACATGGCTAAGGCCTTAGCTTTAGAAACTAACACACAAATTACCCTTCTGTAACCTGGACACATATTTATACAGAATGGCTCTCTCTTAGATGAACATGGAGCTGGAGCTGGTGGAACGTGCGAGTTCTTCTCTTTCTACAAACATGCTGGAAGAATATAGAATAAAAAGAAGTATTTCAGAAAGTGGAGTGCCATTGTTACTAAAATTAGGCAAGTGAGTCAACCTTGTATATACTTTTCTCCACTTACAAGTTTTTTATGAAGACTAGTTTCTGGGGACTTCTCCCCTATCGTCAGCTCTGTGGTAGACTGATGATGCATCTGGTGTCTGCATCTGGCTTGGTGTTGTGCTGCCATCTAACGTCCTGGTAAGTTTGATGACGTCATCTACCGCGGGAATTTCTCTGAAACTACAGATTTGGGAAAACATATTTATTACGAAGAAACAGGACCTCTTGATGAATTTTGAAATTCCCGCGGTAGATGACGTCATCAAACTTACCAGGACGTTAGATGGCAGCACAACATCAAGCCAGATGCAGACACCAGATGCATCATCAGTCTACCACAGAGCTGACGATAGGGGAGAAGTCCCCAGAAACTAGTCTTCATAAAAAACTTGTAAGTGGAGAAAAGTATATACAAGGTTGACTCACTTGCCTAATTTTAGTAATGCTGGAAGAAATACTAGAAATTTTGATGGTGTAGGTTTAGCTATTTATCGAGTTAGTTGGAGAATTTAATGTCATGTTGGCACGTTGGCCATAGTAGCTCAAATGGTTAGAGTGGCTGGATGGAAACCAGAAGATCCGTGGTTCAAATCCCGGCTATTGCATTGAATTTTTCACTCTGGCTCTACCATTTCATAGTGCGTCCTACACACGACTAGTGTGAAAGAACAATTAATTTCCTATTTATCTTTCACTGCAAAACATTCTTATTTGACTGCAACGATGCAGAATATTATTATTTTCCATTGTGTAAGGACTATGATACAATGAAGCACAAACTTAATAAAAAGTATTATTAAAAAGTGTTGGACTTATTAAAAAGTGTCCAAAGTCCAGCTGATTTAACCATGTGGTAAAAAATCTTCATAAAGAAATATGAAAGAAAATTGTTTAATTTCGGCACTACCTTTGAAGAAAACCCAAATTTCAAGTTCATCAAGATACCGACAGAGACGCACCCATCACCTCCGAGGAGTTCACCAAACCGACGTCCATTAGTCAACAACAACTGATGATGTTAGGAAGATCCTAATGAAATGTGTTCTAGGTAAATACTAGCAATAAGTGGAGCATTGAGTATTAGTTCAACTCAAAATTATATTATTATTATTTTGTTGAATTCTAAAGCAGAAATTCAGGCTGTAGCATCCACATGCAATCTAAAGATGGAAAAAATTATAGAAATATAAAATATAATCCAGACCATTAAAAAACTTGGAAAACATATAGTTTTGCAATGGATTCCAGTCCATTGTGGAGTTCAGGGAAGTGAAAGGGCTGGTATATTAGCAAAAAAAGGATATAAAATTCAACAGAAAGAAAAGCAAGCCTTTTCATATGAATCAATTAAAAGAATTATGAAGAAAAGAAATAATGATAATTACTAGCTAAAAAAATTGATAACCGAAATATAAAAATGCTTCTAGAAAATCCCTCTGTAATTCTGCAACTGCCCCGTAAATCTGCTGTTGGCATGATGAGACTTACTACAGGATGCTTAGAAAAACATCTCCATAGAATTGGCTTACTTACTTTTCCAAATTGTGTATTGTGCTCTCAAGATATAGAAATGGATAGAGAACATCTACAAACAAAACTGTGCAGCTTCACAAAATTATCAATATATAACTTTTAAGTACTGGGAAGCCAGAAGGAGAAGGGCTTTATTGTTGACTCCAAAGCATTAGCTACATACTTATGGTCTCAGAGCACATGATTTTGTGCAGTAAGCCAAAGTAAATTTGGGCCAGTATGCCACTAATACCACCTCAATGGAGATGCATGAATTTGCTGTAGTGCCAGGATGTGTACATATGTGGCTCAGTGGTAACTTAGGGAGTTCTCAAACCAATCACACTCAAGCCCTGCAGTGTTATTTCTTCTCCTGTTTTTATTTATCTCTTTATTTTTTTATTGAAGTTATTGATTGTGAAAGATATGGAATACTGTACCCTTCCATTTGTTATTATCGCTGGTGTTAAATGTAATCAGCAAATCAAACAAATCAAATTTTGAACCACAATGTGCAACATAACATTCTGTAATATTCTAAACATGGAAAGTCCTTTATGGAGGTTAGGAATGGTAATACCTATTATGCTTATGAACTGAAAGAATCTGTTGTTAGTTCTGGAAAAGAAATAACTAGTGCACAAGGTAAATCACAGTTACATTCTTTCTTAGGTTTGGTTTATTCACTCAAGGAAACCTAGAAATACTTCAGATATATGATAACAATTAGCATTAAGCACTGCCATTTTTTGAACTCTGATTTTATAGAATATTTTCCTTTTGGCAAGCCTCAGTAAATCACAAAATAGCACATTTGCAGAAAGTTAGATGTCACTATGAAAGCAGACGTTGCCACTCACATCACTTAGATAGTTCATTGGGTAACATGGTTGGTTATACTGAAATTGTGATGTGTTCGATTCCCTTTGTAAAATAACTTTTAATTTTACTTCTGTGTTAAGATATGAGATGGATGCATAAATGAATAGCACTGATAATTTCAATTTCTGAATTATCCAGAGCGAAAACACATTTGGTTCTAGCATATTAAAGTTCTCTCTACTTATGTTTACAATTACATGTTGCTCAGGAATACATGCATAAATCTTGTTCGCATAGTGCGGTTGCAATGTTCTGATGCCTGCTACTTTCTTACGGTCACTAATATTATGTTCAGTACTAATTAGTGAGAGATAGAAACCTGTGCAATAGGAAATTATAAACACTGAATGACAAAGCCATGTGTACAGAAGACTTTAATACACTAAAATCAAAAGTTCTTCCCTCTAGATCTTTCAGAAATTAAAAGTACTATTGCTATTCATATATTATCCATCCGATATATTAAATACAAAAATAAAAAATATGAGTTATTTTACAAAGGAAATCAAACACAGCACCATTTCACCATAGCCAACCATGTTACCCAGTGAACTATCCATACAATGAGTGCAGCAACATCTGTTTCTGTAGTTACATTTGACTTTCTGCAAATGGGCTATGTCATGATACACTGATGCTTCACAGAAGGAAAATATTTTCAAAAGTCAGAGTTCACAAATGGCAATGCTGTTAATTATTGTATATTTGAAGTATTTCTACGATTCCTTGAAGTGAATAACTAAAAGCTAAACATGAATGTGACTGTGATTTGCCTTGCACACTAGTTGTTTCTTTTTCAGAGCTAACGATATATTCTTTCAATGCCTAAACACAATAGTTGATTAGTCACAGATCATGTTAAAGCCATTTTT